>JASANF010020799.1:0-93331 GCA_030248245.1 Trissonchulus sp. WLG1_4 | reverse complement strand
GGAACCCTAAAACTACCGGAACCGGAACCGGAACCGGAACCACCTAAAAATACCGGAACCGGAACCGGAACCGGAACCGGAACCCCCTTCAAAAAGACCCTATATTTTGCAATATTTTCAAATTTTTTTTTTTACTTTTACTCACATTTTTTATATGCAACCCTTCTATACACTTTTGACTTTCTATACACTTAAATACACTTGACAGTTATTTTAGTATTTACAGCAATTTAGCACTTTAATTCGCAGTGCAAACGCAAGATCAGCGAGCCACAGGTTGCAGGGGTCTGGGGGCGGCCGCCCCCAGAAAAAAATGAAGATTGTTTAACTGTTTACGCCGAATTTGGATAACTAAAGTCGTATCAGAAATTTTTTCCGACAGGTACACTGTATTACACAGTGTATTATACAAGTACGTTCAGCATAGTGTACTTTTGTAGACATGCATAGGCTTTGATGAAAGATAATAACAAGGAGTAGTCAGCCATAGAGATGGGTCTGGATAGGGTCGCCCTCAGAAAAAAATTAGAAAATGTTTGGATTTTTAGGCAAAATTTGGTCAATTGGAGACGTATCAAGAAATTTTTTCGGCGGGGCGATAAAAACCAAAGGGGGGACCCTTGTTGATAATTCAAGGTAGACCTTAAGGTTAACTTCTTAAGGGGACTGGGGACCAAAAGGGGGGGGGGGAATTCGCGGCCCCCGCGACCCCCCTCCCTATCTACGCCCTTGGGCTGGCTTGGGTCAGGGTAATTTTTGCTGGGTCCAGTAAAGAGAACTTGAGTCTGGCTGGACCCACTCGTGGACCCAAAAAAACCCTGACTTGGAGAAAATTGGGGGGCGGGGGGCGGCTGTACCGTCGCCCCCTCTCCTAGATGTTAGATAGTAACGCCTGTTTCACACGAGGGAGATTTTCAAGGGGATCTTCCTCAGGGGGATCCCCATGGGGATTCCCGTGGGAGTCCCCACGCGTCCCCAAGGGGATCCCCTTAGGGGTCCCCATGGGGAATTTTGCTTATCGCTCTCCGAGCGTTTTTTCAAGGGGATCTGCATGCATTGGCCAATCAAATATAGTCACGTGCGTCTGGGGATCCCCTTGCGTCCCCATGCGTCCCCAAGGGGATCCCCTCGGGGACGCGTGGGGACGCAAGGTCATCCCCTTGAAAATCCACCTCGTGTGAATCAGGCTTAAGGTTTACACAGATTACATAATTTTTCAGTGTAGCGTGAAAAACCGAGGTCCTTCGACCTTCGGCTTTCATTGAGCTAATTGAAGTAATACAAGAAGTTGGACACAAAAAGCACAGCACTGTTGATAAAGAATAAGCAGTAAGCACTGCAACATAAGAATGCTAGAATAAAAAATCAAAAGCTATTTGTATGTAGTCCTAGGTAGTACTATAAATGTTACAATATCCAATAAAGCACAAATGATAACAATGTATTAAGCTAGTGTATATTTAAATTTGTATTCTATTTTGTATTTGTGTTTAAAGTATATATATGTACAATGTACATGTATAAGTATGCAATATTTATATATATAGTGGTGCGGGGAAGAAAACCCTACGCGTTTTGCGGGGAAAAAAAACCCTAGTGCTTCCTGGCCGAACCTCACGACATAGGACCTTTTTGAGTATGCAGGTGGAAAGCGCATCCCAAACTGACTTACCACACCAATTTCTGTGCAGTTTTGAGGCCTGTAGCGTTTTTTATAAAATTTCAAAATTTTGCATGTTGAAAAATTCCACAGTGACAAAATTTTCCAAATTTTTGACTTGTCATAATTTTTCACAAAAACACTTTTGACCAACGCCGTTTGCGTTTTTCAAGAGAGTTACCTTTCCTCTATACTTCTGAAGCTCGAAAACCGTGAAAAACGCTGTGGTTGACCAGTGACTGGTCAAAGTTTGTGCGGGAAAAAAAAACCCTATTGCGGGGAAAAAAACCCTATTTTGTTTGGCGGCATTTTTTTGCTAAACTCACCCATTGTTGCTACTAAAGTTAGTTCATCTGGGCTAACAACATGTGTAGAGTTCATTAAAACCGTTTATTCGGCCGCAAAACGTCGTTTTTTGTCATTTTGGGCCATACCCCGACACCCCTTACGAAACCTGTTTTGATGATGTTTCACCAAAACTTGGCATTTTTTGCAATATTTAGGTTTTAGCTGCTGCGTACCAATTAAATCCAAGAATGATAGACGCGGGCGGTGTTTGTCCGCTGTTTCTCACGTAATAAGCGCAAAAATCTGTTTTTAATGCTTTTAAATACGGAAAAAATGCCTATTTGGGCAGAAGTCATTTCTGCCAAAACGGGTCGATTTTTGAAGAATCATTGTGAGTCACATGGATGTCGCAGAAACGATTTTTTTAGTCCATACTGCAGCCTAAGAGTTGTAGAACACGATGAAATTGTGTTTATATTCCCTGCTAATAGAACAACCAGAAAAAGTGATAGGGTTTTTTTTCCCCGCATTAGGGTTTTTTTTCCCGCATAGGGTTTTTTTTCCCGGAGGTTTCGAGACTCATTACTCAGAAACGTAAGTGGTTACAATCCATTTTATTAGTGCAACAGTTAGGCGAAAGATGGCCGTTATAACAGCCACGAGCATTAATGGATCCGATTTATGTGGAGCACAGGACGACCCGAAAAGTTGAAAATAGGGTTTGTTTTTCCCGCACCACTATACGCGTACAGCACACAATATATATGTTGAACGCATCAGCTTTGATGAAAGAGAATAATAAACAAGACGAAGACTAAACTAGCTACAGAGTTGCAAGAGGCTCGCCAGAACAAAATCTGAAGAAAATTTTGATTTTTAGGCCAATTGTGGTCAGTTGGAGGCCTATCGAAAAATTTTCATGGACGAACAACACAAAATTAAAAGCAAAATCCTTTGTCAGAGAAATAGTGGTTCCGGTTCCGGTTCCGGTACTTTTAAAATACCGGAACCGGAACCGGAACCGGAACCAAAAAGTACCGGAACCGGAACCGGAACCGGAACTCCGGTCGATCCCTGATATATATATATATAGACTCGGTTTCTGAGAAAATCGACCAAAATCGACCTCATGTGCTTGACTTTTTTTTTGACCCTCACGGATTTGCTTCAATTTAATATATGTGATACACCCAGGCACCCAAAAAAGCCATAAAAAACGTAGAAAACAGCTGGAAAAAAACTAGAAAAAAAAACAAAAAAAAGTTAGAAAAAAAACCAGAAAAAAGCTAGAAAACATTCTCTATAGGGTCAGAAAAAAACCAGAAAAAAAGTAGAAAAAAACTAGATCGTGAGACTGGCAGTTAGAAAAAAACCAGAAAAAAGTCAGAAAAAGTTAGAAAAAATTAGAAAAAAACCAGAAAAAAACCAAAAAAAAACTAGATATTCGTCAGGAAGAATTAGAAAAAAACTAGAAAAAAACCAGAAAAAAACTAGATAATTTTTTCTAGTTTTTTTCTGGTTTTTTTCTAGTTTTTTTCTAGAAATAATTTTCCTGTGCCGGGGGGGGGGGAGAAATTCAAACTGAAATTTTTTCACCGTGAAAACACGTTTTATAGGTTTTCTCATGCGCTGAGTTCATTTTTAGCACTTTCCAAGCGAAAAAACGTTGATTTATACCTATTCGAAAAAATTCAATTTTTGTCAAAAATCATCGTTTTTCGAGATATTAGGGCTAATCGTCGAAAATTATGACCAATACAGTCGTAATATCAGCCTGAAGTTTGATTGTCATAAAATAACACATAATAATATATTTAATACAGCTCTCTTAGCAACATATTTAGCTCATTTATACTAAAAATAGTAATTTTGCCAACTGAAAAGAAGCTAAATATATATGCATAGTTAAATTGAGCTTGCAGATCAAAAATTTTAGATTCTTTTCGCGTATACAATAAATTAATTACATTTTCATATAAAATTAAGCATCATTAGGCATAAGTAGCGATTGTAACTGAAAGCTAATACCATAAATACGATTTACAAACGTCACTGAAGCTCAGCAGCAAGCTTGGACTGACAGTCAGTTTCGGTTTAAAAGTGCAGCTTTATTTATGATTCCAGCCTAACCTAAGCACTAAGCCTAAGCCTGAGGCCTAATTTTATGGGAAAACCTGCTAATAAGCATCAAAAATAAATTTGCTGCACTAAAGTACACCAATCAGCTCCATATTTAAAAAAAATCCCAGCTATGGCGCGAAATTTGCACTGTACCTTACCTGTGCTGTAACGCTTCAATCACCCTGGCTCGGGTAGCTTCAGAAAAAGTTTTGTAACTTTTCAAAGCCTGAACCGATTTACAAAATTTTTTCAACATTTAGTAGCTTAGAAGTTGCTCTTTCAATAGTAACAGCAGGTTTTCATTTGATTCAGTATTTTTGACTAAATCCAATTTTGCGCAAAAAATTTCATGTAAAGTTTAATTTTTGGACAAAGTTTGATTTCCAGCTAAAGCTTACATCCTACAAACTTTTAACCTAGCCTATTCGAAAGAGCGTTCAATTTTGACCCCCCTAGGTTTAGGGGATATAGGGGGACTCCCGATCATTAGTCGAAAAAATGCCGTTTTTCCGACTTATTCGACCCCTAAGGGTTTTAACCCCTATAATTTCACTTCAGATTTTTATTAAAAGGAGCGACAGCTATTTTGGGGGCTAGAGATCAGAGTGGGGGCATGGCTGACGATGGGGGTTTCATATTTTTATTAAAAGATGGGGTAGGAAGCGAATTAGAATCGAAAATAATTTCTCCCCCCCCGCTTCAGTCTGACCCTTTTGGCTTCAGTCTGACCCTTTTACACCCTTTTTGTCATTTGTTTTAATCTTTCGTGTCTCTAAGGTGGCGCTTCAAGAATCTGTTTTTTTGGCGAATTATTTTTTCTGGGGAAAAATAGACCTATAGTTCTTGACGAAAAGTTGCTCAGAAGGTGTTTAGGAGTCGATTGATGTGTTAACTGTATAACTCAAAATAAAAAATTTGAAAAATTTCGAAAATCAAAAATTTGCGTTTTTGTGAATATTTTTCCACTACCAAACTAGAAAAAAGTGCGCAAAAAATTGAAATAAAACTAAATTAGTTTCCTTTTTGATAAATAGACAAACATAGTTGAAGCAAGCGTCTGTCAAATGAAGCCGTTCGGTCAGAAAAATAAAAACATGCAACAAGCCAAGCAACTTTTCAATAAAAAAAACCAAGGTTTTTTGCCAAAGGGCACAGATTCCAAACCACATGTTTTGAGTTGAGACATGAAATTTGGACATAATACAAAGACAAAGAAACTGACTAAATTTCAATTTTTTAATAAATAGACTTTGAAGCGAGATATTTAGTGTTAAAGTTATATAAAAAGTTAAAAATCGCTATAACTCAAAATCTAGAATGAAATTCAAAAAACAAAAAATATATCATGCCACACGTTTGTGGCGAGTGGGCCACAGGGGAACACAACGAGACGCCAACAGGAACACGCGCTGGTTTATTCAAGAATCTGCACAAGCAAACAGATCTGCTCTACAGTACTGTGCAAAAAAAGTTCCCTGTTCGTCGGCGTACGACGAGCTTCGTCGTTCGCGAAAAGTGACGAACTGTGGCCGGAAAATGACGAACAAACAAATTTTTCTAAAAATTTTTTAAAAAGTGCTCCAAAACACATTTTCAGTGTAAAAAAGTGAAAAATTGAAAATTTTTTGTTCGTCACTTTCCGGCCACCGTTCGTCACTTTTCGCGAACGACGAAGCTCGTCGTACGCCGACGAAGAGGGAACTTTTTTTGCACAGTACTGTAGATGGTATAATAATACCGCATCGGGACTTTGCAAGTCTGCTATTAGGAACCAAGAAACTGAAGTCTGTCTGACTGACTCTTAGCGGCCTTGCAGCATCTTAAATACTGCAAGGTCGGCTCACTGTTTGGGTTAGTTGGGTAGCTACCTCTCGCTACCCAACTATCCTAAACCTAGTGAGTATTAGCTAGGTACGGTAGAATTAAGAACTTTGGAGGGGGGCCAGTTACTGAGGTAGTAGTTAATTCGTAAGTCAGCAATTAGGTCACAAGCAATTAGGTCACACGTTTAAAAACCTTTCAATTGAGCTATAGATTGTCCAAATTGATAGTGTTTGAATTGAGTCATGTGTGCCCTGTAAATAGGGTTTTCGCAAGTCACGTGAGAGACACAAAAAATGAATTGAGACAAATCCTTTTGGGAATATGCTTAATTTGTTACCGCGCACCTTGCTAAATTCTAACATAACCATAAAAGTAAGAAATTACAATTTTTGAAGTACGTGCAAATTCTCGAAGCGCCAGCTGTAATTCTCGTTGTAATGCATTATTTTAGATTGTTTTTTTTTTTGGGGGGGGGGGGACAGTGCGCTCCTTCAAGCAGGTGAGCGTAGTTAGGTCCCATAAAAAATTTGCTCACCGGGGTTCCCCTGTAAACACCCACATGGACTCAGTAACAGCTATTTCATTCTTAATTTTCTTATATATTAATAAATTACCTTGCATGCTGCATTTAATAACAAGGGTTTTTGTTCATGTTTTTAATTCAGCTTGCTGCTTGCTTGCTCTGCATGACGCTGTTATTTATAGTCCGTGTGAGTGTAACTGATGGCGCACACAGCTTGCACTAACATACACAATATGTATTTATTTCTGGTTAATTTCATGCTTGCTTACTTTTTTTAGACGATGCTGGTGAGTTTATTTAGTGTCGTTTGGTTTAGTTTATTTTGCTTAATATAAATTTTCACACATTAGGTTGGCGCTTGCCATTATATAATCACGCCCCTCCCCTTGAAACGCTTAAGTTATTTTTATTGCTGACCAATTTGCAGGTTCTTTTGCGTGTTGCTGTTGCTTGTGTGTATATACTTTTAGTGCATGTCCGGGTATCGTTTGCTACCTGGCGATCTCAGCGAACTACGAAAGTAAAACGGCACGAATGTCTAATAGGTTGAAGAAACTAGGTACGTCGCCTTTTGTGCTAAATAGTGTAAGCATAACCCATAAGGTTTTATTTTTCCTAGACTAACCTTGTCTCTTTGCTGTGTAGCTGCTTAGAATTCACTAGTATATATTTATTTCATACCACAACAATTGTCTACAGCAGTGACATCTGGCATTCATTAAGTTTTAATTTTTGCTTTGTACGCTGACACATGTCTTGTTTATTGATTGTGGCATAATTCCTCCATAATCCTGCTTTGTTTGCGTTTATTTTGTTAGTTATAGGCTTTGCACGATAAAACGAGTATCGTAAGTCTCCGTAAAAGTAAGTTAAATATCATAGTCATACCATACCTTCTCAATCTGCATAGCTGCAAAGGACAGAAAAAGGAAGCAGTAAGTCATGACAAAACTAAATAACACCAGGGAATCTTCCATTTCCATCTGAGCTAAATGTTCGCTTACGCCGAGACGGGCCCCTAACACAGGCACGCAAACACTCACAGGGCGTAGCCAGTCCTTTACAAACTACCTTGCAGAATTATTACATTTATCCTAAAACAAAACCTCTACGCCAACCCGGCTTAAATCCCCTGGCTACACTCTCGTGACACAAAACCTAAATAGAAACACGGGAAGCTTCACACTATACATCAAGCCCGTTTGTAAACGGATGCTAGGGCCCAGATGGCTGGGGTGGGCGACACGGGATAGCCAGCAAAACCGGGCCTTCCGCTCCCCTAGCGTGAACCTCGGATTACTTAGTGGCCCCCTACAGCTAGGCGCTGCACACACACTTACTGCGAATGTTTGCCGTATATAATACGCCTGCTGTTAAGCCACGGTAGTCCGCTCATCCTTCTCAGGGTGAGATCGACTTGTGTTGTCCACGAGCAACTCTGTAGTCGAGAGGATGGTAAAAAAAGATTATTTTTTGGTATTTTCAGGTGTTTTTGGTGGGTTTAAAATAGTTTGTCCAGCTTTTTTGAGTTTTTTACAATGCTTTTCTGATTGTTTGATAATGCGATACGAGTATTTTTAGATTTTTCAAACTTTCTCAAAATACGCTCTAGTTGTTTTCTAGTTTTTCTGTTTTTTCCGACTTTTTCTAACTTTTTTTGCTTTTACTGAATCGGTTTGTAACGTTGTTAAAGTCCATTATATACCGTTTACATCACGTTATATATCATATATATCGTTATTGTGCATTAATTTATTGTATTTTTGTGTTTCTTCCTTTTCTCTGCTGAGTTTAAATCTTAGTTTTTCAGTTCTTTCTACCCTTTCCATTTAGAGATATTTTACTGACAATTAAAGGAATTATAAATAAAATTCACAGAAATTCATATACTTTTACATATACATTTTACTGACCAGTGACCACGTGCAAATAACTTTGTATTTTTCTAGTATTTTCAAGTTTCAAGTTTCAAGTATTTTTCTCCAAGTATCTGAAATTTACCTGAAAAGTCATTTTTTAAACTAATCACAAGTATTAGTTTCAAATTAAATTCGTAGTTTTTGGATTCATGGGCCGGTATTCATTAAAGTCGGGATAAAAAGCTCGGCTTTTTATCCGTAAGTCTGGATTGAAAAAAAAAGGTGATGAAGAAAGCATGTATATACATGTCCTATTTTTGGTAACAAAGCTTTGTCTTTTTGGACATACAGTATATACTGCGCGTAAAATAGTTTCCTGTTCGTCGGCGTACGACGAGCTTCATCCTTTGCGAAAAATGACGATCGGCGGCCGAAAAGTGACAAACAAAAAATTTTCACTTTTTTTATGGAAAGTGTGTTTTGGAGCACTTTTTGAAAAATTTTTTGTTAATCTCTTTCCGGCCAACCTTGATCACTTTTCGCGACAAATGAAGCTCGTCGTACGCCGACGAACACTAGACTTTTTATGCACAGTACTGTACCTTCGTTATTTTGGACCAAAGCTTTGTCTTTTGGACAAACCTTCCTTTTTTTGGTAACAAACATTCGTTACCAGAATGTTACCGAAAGTTCGTAAGGTGGCACCAACGAATATGCAGTTTTTTAAACTTTAAAAAATTAATTTGATTCAGTCGACATTATTTCTATTTATTATTATCATTATTTAAAGTCAGCAAGGAACTAATTTATTTACATACGAATGAAGTCAGCGGGAACATGTGAAAAATGGGATTTTTGGATCAAGCCAAGCCAATAAGCCAAACTACACAATAGGAGAATAGAAATTTAACAGTTCTGGCCACTTTTCAATGCTCATACGCTATGAATAAATACAAAGCTCAATATAAATAAACTTTAGCAAAATATCTAGACCCAAAATGAAAAATTTTGTAAATGCTTATATTTTTGCGTAGATATAAAAACTGAAATTTGCTTGTGAATACTGAATAGACACTTTTTACTTTGAAAACCTGTATTTCCATTAATATTAAACAAATAAAAAACCGCGCATTTTTGATCTAGATAATTTGTTTTTAAGCCTTTGTGCCATTTTTTGCATGCGTTTGTTTGTTTAAACTCTTCAAAATATGGCCAGATTTGAAGTTGCTCAAAAAGGCCAAATTGGTCCACTTTTAACACGTGCCACATAAATTAGCTATAGACTTGCGTTATGAAAGTTCACAAAAAGTAGTAAAAAAAGTAGCGCTTTTGAACGGTATAAAGAATGTGTTCTAAAACCAATTAATTATTGAATACTAGCTTGTTGAAAAACACTGCACATTCGTTAGTACCATCTTATCTTTTATGACCAAGATTTGTCCTCTATTTGGTAACGAAGCTCTGTCTTTTTGGACAAACCTTCGTCTTTTTGGGCCAAGCTTTGTCTTTTAAGACAAACCTTGGTCTTGTTGGAGAAACCACAGTCCTTTTTTGGTAACGAAAGCATGTTACCAGAACGTTACCAAAAGCTCGTCTTTTAAGACAATCTTTGGTCTTTGTGGACCAACGACCTTTTTTTGGTAATGAAGGTTTGTTACCAAGACGTTATTCGAAAGCTCGGCATTTAAGTTAAACCTTGGTTTTTTGGACCAAAGTTTGTCCTTTTTTGGTAACGAAGCTGTGTGTTTTCGCAAATACGTTCGTCGTTTTGGACAACGCTTCGTCTTTTAAGACAAATCTTGGTCTTTTTGGAGAAACCATAATCCTTTTTGGTAAAGAAAGCATGTTACCAGAACGTTACCAAAAACTCGTCTTTTAGGACTGTAACAAGTTACTATGATGAGTCCTGATATAACAAATGACGTTACCAAAAGCTCGTCTTTTAGGACTGTTACAAGTTACTATAATAAGTTCTAATATAGAACTAGTAGTCGGCAGTTATAAGTATGATATATAATAATGTCGCATGATTTTGCTATCAAAATGGCTGATATTAAATTTCATTAAACTGTAATCGACTTTGATTGCTAATTTGTCGATTCGTCTACCGATCTTAGGACAATCACATTGGTAGCAGAGCTGTGCCGATCCACCTATTGTTTTTGGCCGATGTCTGAGACCTCTTTCTAATCTTGTGATTTGGTCTGCTACTTGGTTTCGACCATCTTTCTGGCTCTCCGGCTACTTCGATGGAGGTAATAATGTGCTAGCTGCTTTATGGCAGAATAAATTGATGAAATTTTTTAATTTCTTAGGCTTGTTTTACTGACTTGAGTTTTTGTTTTTGTAGTTTGCTTGTCTACTATGCCTAATTTGCGTGCTAGGCGTCGGCGAAATGAATGTTTAGACTCAAACGCAGGTGCAGTTGCTCCTCAACCTCCCGTCGCTATTCAAAGTTCATCTCTAATTTTAATTTCTGAGCCGTTTTACGGTACATCCTCTGAAAACATTCGCGCCTGGTTTGACGATTTTCACAATATTTCTGTAGCTAACGGTTGGTGTGAGGACAAGGCCAAAAAAGTTCTAAAAGCCTTGCGCAAACAAAAACAATGCTAAACAGTTTTATAATCGTTTAACCCCTGAGCAGCAATCTTACCCTTGGGCGATATTAAAGACCTTTTTATCGCAGAGTTTGAGCTTGAATGGGGTTCAAAAGTTGCGTGGCATAAGCTGCATGAGCGGAGGCAGAAACGTAACGAGTCTGTAGATCATTTCGCTTGACACATTGCGCGTTTGGCCAGCGAAATACATGGTAATGACATTGAAAGTGCAATTATGGCATTTCACAAAAAATTGTCGTCCAAGCATTTCTTAGCTACTTCGAATGCAAGACCCTGGCATTTTCAAAGAGGCTGTTCAAATAGCAAAACGAGAGGAAAGCTATCGTACACTCTGTAATTCAAATTTTTCCTCCGCGTCCGCTTCGGATGTCATTACCGGTTCTGTCTGATACTGAAAAAGTTTCTGAAAAACCTAAAAATCACCCAACACTGAGGTCCTGGTTGCCATTACCGGTGCCGCGCCAGCTGTCTTTAAGCAAGATTTTGACACTATTGTCTCAAAACTTGATTATTTGGCTAATCAAGTTGCTCACTTGAAGGCGACGACGAAAGCATGTCAAATTTGTGGTCAAGCCAATCATACTGCTGTGACATGCTTTCGTCGGACGCCCCAAACAAACTCGCGGCAGCGACCAGATGCCTTAAATGGCCCACACTATGAAGCCAATGACGCCAAGGCATCATCAACACACTTCCTCCTCGCCTCCTTATGATTTCTCACCTTCCGCCTTTCAGTTTCAAACCACCGAAACCAAATTGCCTATTGTTATTTGCTCGAACATTTTTGATAGCCACCGATACGTTCTTTTAAATTTTGAGTTGTCTGGTTGCAATGGCCTGATAGACTGTGGCTCTCCGGTTAATATAATAAATTTTGCTACATATAAGTCTCTCTATGGGAACACAGCAATAAATTTCTTAAAAAAGTCTTCTCTTCAATTAATTGCTTTTAATAGAACGGCCGTTAAGGTATCCGGCACTGTCAGTTTAACCTTCACTTTGTGGGGGTGCAAAAATCCAAACTTTCTTTTATGTAATCGAAGACTCGCCGGTGTCATGTCTTCTGGGCTTTTCAGTTTCTGAAACACTGTACAATTGATTTTGCTAAAAAAACTGTTAATTTTTGCTAACCAGAAATTTTCCCTCATTTCTGACACCACGCATTTTGCAGAGTCAAATGGTTCAATTCCTATCTGCCTTGTAAACACCATAACTGTTCCGCCAAATCCGAAATGCTAGTGACCGCCACGTCAGCTGCACCTAACGGTACCATGCTTATTGCCGAATCGAATCCTACCCACTTTTCAGCCAAACTTAAGGTGCTAAAACGCTTGATCAATAAGTATACAGGCATTTTTAGCACTGTGGACACTGACATAGGCCTGGCGAATGCTGCTGAACACAAGATCAATGTAGGCTCCAACAGTCCTGTACACCAAAGAGCCTATCGTGAGCCGCTTTTTAGACAGAACATTATTCAGCAACATGTCGGTAAGCTATTAGTCAAGTCTGCACTAGAGAATCTACCAGCCTTTGGGCCTCCTCAGTTGTCATTGTCCGAAAAACATATGGAATTGATCGCTTCTGCATAAATTTTTGGAAATTAAACGCTCTCACAAAGAAAGACACCCATCCTCTGCCGCGTATCGATGATATGCTAGATAGGCTAGGAGGCTCGTTGTACTTTACCAGTCTAGACTGTGCATCAGGCTATTGGCAGATTCCTATAGCTCCTGAGGATAGAGAAAAACTGCCTTCATTACATCTACTGGTTTTTTTGCGCGGCCGCCTCAGCGGCCGTGCATACTAAATTCAGGTAATGCACTGAAACTAAATTTGCATGTAAATCATGCTTAGTTTCAGTGCATTACTGCAGGCTGTTGCATTGAGCAGCACAGCAGCTACGCATGCGCTTCTTTTCCGCATAATTCGCAGTAGTAGTAGTTGTGAGTTCTCGAGCCATTTTAACAAATGCGATCAAGACTCGTTCGAAGTTGAAACTTTGTATTACATGGGCACAGAACTACTGCAAAAATAAAATGATTAGCACGCCGCGCTTAATTTTACGATAAGGTAAAATAATACGTACTGTAGTCATGTAGAAAAAATTTACGCTCGTCAACAAAAGTGCTTGTTGAGTGCTTGTTATGCCAGTCGGGCTGACAAACGCCCCTGCCACGTTTCATTGACTAATGAAATTTACATTTCGACGCATTCTGTGGAATACTGCATGGTCTATCTTGACGATATAGTTATTTTTTCAAAGTCATTTGACAAACATCTACTGAACATTGGAGAAATTTTTCAACGGCTAGCTAAGTATAATGTCAAGTTAAAGGGTAAAAACTGTCATTTCTGTCGTGCTGAGTTAACATACCTCGGTCATGTAGTTTCTAGTAAAAGCGTACAATCTGACCCAGCCAAAACTGAGGCCATATCACGGTTTCTCGTTCCGACTAACCTGAGGCAGCTTCGGGCATTTTTAGGACTCACAAGTTATTATCGGCGCTTCATAAACAATTATGCTACCATTGCTGAACCGCTTTATTGATTAACCCAAAAATGTGGGATGTTACCTTACGGACCAAGCTATACTCGCTATCAATCAGTTAAAAGAATTACTAATGGCCACTCCTATTTTGAGCTTGCCAGATCTTCCGCCCAGAGGTCACAGAGCACTTTACTTCAGAAACATAACTCGAACCAATTTCTGCAGTAAGATTCGCCAAGCGCTTCACAATGTAGTCAGATCACTAATCGAAGGTCACAAAAGTGACAGGTTCTATTTGCATAACGGTTTGCTTCTCCACCGCTTGCTCTCGTCGGGGAAGAGGCTTAATTGTCGTTCCCCGTCAAGCAAAATCGGAAATTTTGCATAACTTTCATAATTCACCTTTAGGGGGGCATTTGGGGTTTCAAAAAACATTTGATCGTATAGCCTTTCGTTTTTGATGGCCCAAAATGCGTCACGATATACGTTCATGGTGTCAACTCTGTTAGAATTGTCAAACTCATAAAAACTCCTGTCAGCCAAAAGCTCCAGTGCAATTTATAGCGGTATCCAGACCTTTTGAACTGTTGTCAGTTGATGTCTCAGGGCCACTACCCATCGCAGAGCGAAAAAATGAATATTTGATAGTATTCACAGATCACTTCACGAAATAGCCGGAAGTTTCCCCGTGGCTTCGACGGAAGCTCACGTAGTTGCTGTCAAATTAGTGGATGTGGTCAGCCGATATTCTTGTCCGGCAGCGCTGTTAAGGTGGCGCTCCGAATAACTGACTTTGGGCAGTAAAAGTTTTCAGTCACGTTTTTCGGTCTTTGTTCTTGAGGAAAGGTTGTTCAGCAGTGAATTAGCTTTCGTTTAAAATACATAACATGTAGTTCTGTTGAACTTATTTTTTGAACTGAATTTTAGTATGGCGAAATCTTAAAATCGATTCCTGAAAAATTGTATATGGCTTTTGTTACTTTTAATAACGGTTTTCCGCAGCGAATAGGTGACTGCAACAAAAATCGTTTGCGTACGCAAACCTTTCTAAAAAATTTTTCAAGTTAAATTGACATTGAGCGGTGAACGTCATTGACAAAAATACACTATTTTAATTATTCGTTAGCTACTTTTTTGGCTTCTCCACTTTTTCTCACGGCTATTTGCACTGTAAAATACGCTCTATTTTTTGACACCGTCGTTTGTGTAGGCAAACCTTAGGTTTTTCTGATTGGCTTCTTTGATTTGTGGTAGCTCTTTTTTATGTCGTGTGTTCATTTTAAAACTTGACTTAAAGTTAGAAAATATGTAGATGCAGGTGTACCTTCTTTAAAATTGTTGATTTTTGTTTTCGGTGAAATTCTTTAGCGTTTTAAAGTTGACTAATTTTAGAAAATTTTGTGTATTTTGAGCCAAAACAGTTGGATTAAAATTATAAGAAAAAACACAACTCGGCAACATAATTGCCTACAGTTTAAGCTATAAATAGTAAATTTTTAGCAACATTTCGCTCAGTTATGCTGTTTGAAAAATTATGCGCCTTTAGCGAAAATATAAAATTTTATTCGGTCATAAAAAATTATAACAAGGCAGCAGGAACGTGAAACTTACTCAAAAACCGAGCATTATAGAAGGCTTTAATATATTTAAACGAAAGTTATTTTAGCTAGAACATACGTCGACTTAGAAGATAATAAAGTCATGGAAGTTATTCGGAGCGCTACCTTAAGTGACCAGGATAAAAATTTCCTTTTTGCTCTCGCAAAAAAAGCTTGCAGGTTACTAAATTGTCGAAAAGTGTTTGTGACACCGTACCATCCGCAGTGTGACGGTCAAACGCAAAGGTTCAACCGAACACTGTCGCAGATGTTGGCATGCTATGTCAACGATACCCGGAAAAATTGGAATCTTTACGTTTCCTACGCTCTATTTGCCTACACAACATCTGTACACGCTTTCACAGGCTACAGTCCGTTTGAACTGCTTTACGGCAGAGAGCCCAACTTTCCAATGGACGTTAAATTAGCACAAGCCCCCTTGCAATGCCCCATAGTCCGATGGAATATCTTGAAAATTTAAAACATGGGTTAGGCAAAATTACATCCAAAGCAAGGCGACGTATACGTGAATCTCAAACAAACCAACGCAAAACCTACGATCCAATAAAAACTAGGCCTACATATCACGTGCGAGACTTTGTCTACACACGAGTTTGGCATGGCATACAAATTAGTTTCTATAAAATCACCAGTAAATTACGAAATATAAATAAATCAAAGAATTGTAAACGTCCGCGCTAATAATTTGAAACTCTATAAGCGACAATAGACTGCTCCACACTTTGAGACAGTTTTTCTTCTGTCCTTTCTTTGAGCATATGACATTTGACTGGCAAGTTAAGGGACAGCTCTCCCATGTATCATAATTGCCTTCAACTGTTATTTCAGGCTACCCTCTTCTTTGGACCCGAAGATCCGCTTTCGAACATGAATCCTGCTGAAATCCATTGCCTTGGCGAAGTTTTTCTAACGCTGGAGCATGCATATTGTTTAATGAAAGCCTTTTTTGCACAAGATGATGATGCCCGAAAAGATCTCGCAAGCTTGACGGATCCTAAAGACTGCAAACGCTGCTGTTGCAGTTGCAAAATTTTTGAACGGACCATTGGCAAGTCGTCAAGTATTTTGTCGTAGAATCGTTGGCGTTTGATAAGTATACTCGCAATATTTTGCATAAAAACGTCCTTCTACACGCCAAAAGTTCTATTTTTGAAGCGAGTCCGCTTGAATTCGATTTTGGCGCGGGATTGAACAAAACTTAGTTGCGTCAAGCCATTAACAATGGGTGTCCCCCCAAGAAAAAAATTATTTGGGAAAATTTCTAGAGTGTTTACGCGACTATTTTCACGCTAGTGACACCAAATTCTTTCAAGGCAGGCATTTGCCCGACCATAACAGTGTAAAATAATATTGCCGGGAGCGCGAATTCAGGTTTTTTTCATACTGGCACGTGCTGTGCATCATCCTGGTATCAAAACGACGATAGTTTTTGGCGGCAAAAACAATTTGCCGTACGATCATATCACTCCAGTTTGGTCGAATAATGGAGCGCTCAAACCAAAAAAGGTGAATAATATTATGCGCTGTTATCGACAACAAATCCCACGTTTTTTTCTAAGCGGCCGGACGCCCATTTGTTTGCTTGTGAGGTACTTCCTTGACATGATAATCAGAGCACACATCCAAGATTTGGCCGGTACGACAGTCACGTGCAATTAGCTGTAAAAAACTGAATTTCGAAGTTTCAAAATTTTTTTTTCTCTAAACACTGAAAAAACTGATTTGGTTCCACTCCATTTCTCTCTGAAAGATTCCAAACTTTTTGGCACTACAGACTCGTGTGTTTTTTTGGTTTTTGCATTTAATTACTTTAGGGGGACAGCAAGTTTTTGATGAATTTCAAAAGTGTCTGCGAACTGTTTGGCCAAACGACTCTAGCTAATGTTTGTAAATCCACGCCCTAGTAAATAAAACAATATAAAAAGGTCATTTTGCCTGTGTAAGCTTTAAAACTACTGTATAACGTAGACAAAAAGGCCATTTAGCCTGTGAAAGCCTCATAACATCGGCTTGAACAGTATGCAAGGCCACCTCGCCTGCGTAAATAATGCTCCTCGTCGTAGCTAGATTGATTGATATCTGCCTCTTATTGAATTTTTATGAACTGTTGGTCGACTGCAAGTATAATACTCGATATTAAGTTAATATTTGATATTAACTTAGCAACAGGGGGACGAGTGTAACAAGTTACTTTAATTAGTCCTGATATGACAAATTCTAAAAATACAAAAACATCACCTATTTATAAAATCCAAATGTGTCATATTAATTGTCATAGTTTTTCTCATTTCTTTGTATGTGATTTGTCTGCCTTTAAGTTTGCCTTTGTTTTGCTCATGATTCGTCATAATTTGCTGTGCTTTAAATGCGTATTTGGTTTTGCTTTAATTTGTGTTTTGTGTTGTCTGTTGTGTCTGATTAGTCTAGTGTGTATTGTGATTTGGTATTGTAATTTTGTATACAATGTCGTATGTAGTATGTAGTATGTCGCGCCTGTGCCACAGTAGCCTAGGGCGTGGTACGTTCGAGTGGCAAGCGCGAAAGAAACCTGGAGGTTTCTGGGCGCAAACCGAGAGTGGTACCCTCCCAAAGTAGGCCAACCAATGTCGGATCGGCGAGCGAATGATAACCTCAGTGCCCTATGCGTGTAATCTTAGGCCTGATAATCTGATAACCTTGGCATGAGGAAACAGTGATGCTGCGTACGAACTGTATTATTCAAATTCTGGTCATAATTCGAACTTTGTAACTTTCGCTTATTTTGCCAAAATAATTGCCGTATAATATTCGGAACTTTGAACTAGTTTTGCTCAATATCACTTGCCATTATTTGCTTAATTAATCGCTTACTAATCAGTAATTACTTGCCTAACTCACCAATAATTCGTTCGATAATTTGCCAACTGATTTGCTCCAGGACTAACCCCTCTCGTTTTTGTTTGTTTGCTGTGTGTATGTGTGTATGTTGTAAGGTGAATGTGTGTATGTATGTGTTACTCGTATTAGTACTGATTGTTCCTTCATAATTGTTTAAATTTTGGGGTCAAAATTCACAAGTGAGGGGAAGGACCCTCCCGGGGTAAAAATTTCTTTTAAATTCTCTCAAATTTCACCCATCTCCTACCCCCAACACCCCCTAAGTGTCGGCTTATGGTTTTCATCTTCTCGCCTAATTGTGCGGGAGCACAATTAAGTGAGGAGGGGAAGATCTGTAAGGCTTCACCGGGAGCACCCCCCTAACCTCCCGTCACTCAATAACTTACATTTTCACACATTTTTACTTTTGAACAAATGGTAAATATAATTTTCCTATTGTGTAACTTCTGTTTGTGACCTTGGCTTGCTAGCTAGTCACTGTGTGGAAATTTTTCGCGTTGAGCGGTGTTGGTTTGGTGCGTCGCGTATGGCTGACTATTTCCGTTACTATTTTTATGCCGCAAGCGTCCTCTGTATCTAACCCTGTTTTTATTTTCATTAAATCCCTTTATTTTTGGTGGACTTTACGTGCGACGTTTGCTCTACTTCGGGCAGTTCCAGATTAGGCTTAGTATGTCAGGTTCCGTTGTCCGTGCGCCTACTGCGCTATTGCTATAGGTAAGCCCCTATGTCCAACGGTGTCCGGCAACCCCGGCCCGCTCGGAAGACCCAAACTCTGACCTGGAAGCCCCGCCTGCCGCGCGGTTCGGTGAATGGGAGAAAGGTGTCTTCCTACACGCCAACCCCGGTTTTGGCTTGAGCCATTCGTCAGTGCCCCTTAACTACGGCCTTACAAATTATTATATATAATTAATAGTATATAATATATTATATATACTATATTATATACTATATATTAGGGTGGTGTGTGGTTATATATATATATATATATATATATATATATATATATATATATATATATATATATATATATATATATATATATATATATATATATATATATGTGTGTGTGTGTGTGTGTGTGTAGTGCGCGAAAAAAACCTACGCGCTTTGCGCGGAAAAGACCCCAGTGCTAAAAAACAGTGAAAAACGTTGTGGTTGACCTTGACTGTTCAAAGTTTGTGCGGGGAAAAACCCTATCCGGGGAAAAAACCCTATTTTTTTTTGGCGAAAATTTTTTGCTAAACTCATCCATTGTTGATTTGTATTGTTTGATGGTTTGAATTGTATTGTTGGTACGCATGCGATGTTTCATACAACATAAAATTGCATCGTGTGAAATGTGGTTTATACCAACTTTAGTATTGCATTACTTTGTTCGAAAGTATTACTATCTGAGTGTCATATTCCCTCAAAATAATCAAAATGGTATCAAAACAACAGTACTCCGTACTTACTCGGAATTAAATCATACTATGTTCTAAGGATAACAGAATATTTTTTCGGTAAATGTAACAATACTATATTTATCGCCTACAGAGCAGTGCATAAATGTGTTTTTAATAACAGAAACAAATTACCAATTATGGAACATATAGTTGTATGTATTAGCTAAATTATTATAACGGGAACCAAAAAAAATCGCTAAATGTTCTTTTCCGCCTTCCGACAGGATTACACCCGCTCAAAAGATCAAAACTTCGCCCACGACAATTACGGCGTTTTTCGTAATTGGATCTGACAGGCTGGTAGAAAGCCACATGCTCGGGAAATCGAACCATGTGCCACCGAACTAGCCGAGGGTCAATAATTCCATCGTCGAGTTGCACTAGCTTGGTCTGAAACAAAAAATGATTTTGCTTTTCAGTGTACCTAGGTGGATGGCATGAAATACAAGAGAAATTATTTTCATCATACGGCAACAACATTAGTCCTGATTGCGTCTGATTGCTGATTACCACGCCATCCCATCCATACTTCTTATGTCACATAAAAAGTAAGTTTTGCCGCGGGTGCAGGTAAAGCCTGTTTTTGAAAAACAGTAAGAAAGTTGTTTTGTTATCCTGTGGAAGTTAAAGGTCATGTTTTTGTCGACCCCGTTAGACTGAAGATCATCTTTCGTATTTACAAAATTTGTTCAAAAACATTCATTACAGTTTTCATGTAAGGATTGTTGCGTGGCTGCAAGTGCACTTAGAAATGTGAATGCACGATGCGCTGTAAAGCGCCGAGTGCAAAACAGAGTTGCAGGCGATTAACTCTCTGAGTGTCAGTGCCGGTAATGTTGCGACAAACGTGGCATATATGACCATGACAGTTGGTAGTAAACAGATTCAAGTTCTCGCTTAACTGACTGCTATTTGCAGCCATTAGTAGACCATTGCGACGCTACCAATTATGAAAAGCTTTTATTAACGTTTTTATTAAGTTTTTATTTTTTATGATAACACAGTGAAACGTAGCAATCAAGCAACCACCGCTGTGTTATGGCCAACTCAAGGACACAGCTGCCTTGTGCACTGTACGTACATTCTGAAATTTGTTTATAACTATTTTATTTCGTATGTTTTTACAAAGGGAGTGTGCAGAAGGGTGGTCGACAGCAGGGGTGGACGCGGGTCAGTATTTTTGACCCGTGGTGACCCAACCCAACCCGCGGCTCGACACTCGTAGGTAACCCGCGACCCACACCCGCACCGTAAAACACGACCCGCGACCGACTTTGACCCACCACTCCATAAACAATAGACATACCCTACCTGATAATTAATAGTTTTTACGTGTTGCTCATGTATAATTTCAATTTGCAAAGTGCACTTCTGTACCTAAATCGTTTGCATTGTTACATATGTACCTTAAACGAATGGTACTGTTACACGGTACTCAAATTTCTGCAAAATTGGAGGCTGACATAGTAATTTTTAGGTTTCGCGGGTCGGAAAAAAATTTGTCGACCCATGCAGCTTAAAGTGGGTACCCGCGGGTCAACCCACGGCTCAAATTTTACGACCTAACCCAACCCAACCCGCGGGTATATATATACCCACGACCCGCGTTCACCCCACTCGGCAGTCGACTGGGTCCGATGACTGGCTACAGATCTGAGGATTTGAGGCACATGTGCTTAATTGTTGCCGATGTTTTTAAGGTTCTTTCCTTCATCTAGCAAGGGTACGACAAATCTTTGAGCTCACACTAAGGTTCGATATGCCTATGCTTAACGTGTGTGCTACAATCCCTTAGTGCACCTGTGAAACTGAAGCAGTATTGTAGCAGATATCAGAGATTTGTAGAATGGTTAATTACGTAGAGTTCATGTGACAAATGATGTTTGTACTTTGTACTTTTGTAGTGCTCTACTTTTAATTATGCATTAGTTTACTGGTTATCAGATACCTACACTTTGTTGCTGTGAATAATGTTTAATGGTGTCTCCGATGGCCGATTAATGACATACATAACCCTTTAATTCCCAGAGCTGCCATTTGGCACACCACGGATGAATACCCAATCGGTGATAAAACGTGATTTTATTATGATCAGTTGAACTGCAAATTATTTTTGCAGAAAGTGTATAAACTTGTATTTTGTGGTCCATTTTTGAACCTACTGCAACACAAAAAAACCGATGCTTCGTAAGCAATGTGCAAACTTAAATTTCTTTCATCGCAAATGTAGTATTTTCTTTGTGACCTCACTAAGATTTTTGATTGTGCGGCCAGCAGTCAAGTTTGTGTGCGTCAGATTCAGATACCGTGAATGTTTTACTCTGCGCTTATAACTCAAAAAACGCTGAGGAATAGTCCCCTAATCGACTGATTGTTTCAACCATTCTATTTCGCTACGATGCAAGGAACTCGAGAAATTGTCAAAAAACTAAAAGGTATCAGAATCAGGCTGTCTAGAGTGAGATGCTCGGGGCCTTATTTTTTATGATTTTAAAGTACTCCGTTTCGAGTCAATACTAATATAGAAATTTTGGATTGACTTATTGGTATGGAATGAGCAGTAGCGGGTTACCTACATGAGGTAATATCAAATCAGTAAAGACCACTCATGACAAAAAAGAATATGCCACTGCCCCCTATTGTACTTTTACCAATAATGTTGGTGATAGTAAAGTGATGAGAACCGTTTTTTGCAATTTTTGAACAACGGTTTTCTTCGTTCATCATGTGCTAGTCACTATGAATTAGTAACTTACAACTACAAGTATTCTATAACAATATACTTTACTATGCAGTACACACAATACGTATGTATTAAGTGAGTTATAAAGGATCGACGGAACCTGACATCGCTGATGAATGATAAATTTTGTCACTGTCGTTATCCTTATACTCGATTATATTTTTTAGGTTGTTTTTGTACTAAATGACCAAATTCAAAAATTGTGAAGCGCCAAGTAAAAAAGTATAAATTAGCTTACCATCAGGGCCGGATGACAAAAAACATTAGTAGATGCTAGCACAAGCAGAAATAAGGCACAGCGATTTTCTGAAAGATTCATTATAGTAAAACGGTTGCCTCTTGGTTTGTCGTGGGTCCAATATCAAATGAGGAAAAGATTATTGCTAACAAATAGCCGACTTTCAAAAGGGCTTTGATTTGATGGAGGCGTGTAGGTTGAACGTTTACATTTCCCTCGTAAAAGATGTAAAATCCTTTTCGAGGAGACAAATTTGTTGCCTAATGAATGCTATAGGACAAGTCACGATCAAAAACAATCATCATGATGAAAGAAAGCGATTTATTTGAAAGTTGTTTGACAGATGAAATGACATTGCGACAGACCGCCGACTCGCCGACAAGCATTGTGTGATGAATTTTTATTACATGGTATTATTCAAAAATGAATTTGGCGGATCAGATTAAAACTTATGTATTGGTAATGATTGAATTATGGGGGTACATAGTTTCAGAAGCTTCCCATAGGTAATGTAAGTCTTTATATAAAGTCTTACATAAATTGAATTTATCTGAGAACTTATGAAAAGTTTATGTCAACTTCCTATTAATTTCAACTATAAAGGCGATAGGTTTTCACATGTTTGTACGTACATAGCTAGTTACGGCAGGTGCTATAGATTAAGTTACTGTATGATTGGCTATGAGCAGTTTCATCAAACCAAAATGGCTCTTTATCTGAAAAATTGTGCTAGATATATGGCAAACTGGCCGTCACCTCACCACGCCATCTGAGCGCTAAGCGAAGCCTTGAGCCTCAAATTAATAGAAACACTGTTGCTGCAATTAAGACATTGTTTTCACAGCCCACTTTGTGTATCCAGTAGATGACTCTTGATTTCAGAATACTACCTAGACAGATTCGTGTTAAATTTGTCCTCAGTATCCTAAAAGGCTTTGTGTGAGTGTATTTCAGTTTGATGAATTGCTTTGTTTTGGAAGTTGAATGATGACAAATTACTCGCTATCCGTCAAGTAGGTTAGAAAAGTTTGGACAACCAACCTGGCTTGGTCTTGGTTTGTAATGTTCACCTTATTCTTGCAAATTGTCTACCAGTTTTTTAAGAATGTAAAAGCAGATCATTACAAACATAAGCATTGAATAATTCATTCTCGCAATAGGATTAACGTGTAATCACCTGCAGAGCCATTGTTACAGTATACTATGTACATACATAGTATGGCATTTAGAAAATGGTATAAAAACTTTAAAATTGACTGCCATTCCACTAACTAAGGGATAGCTGGGGAATAAAATATAAATTTACTGCAGCAAGCTTTGAGCTCGAAAACATAGGGTGGATTTCACAAAGGTGGTTTTACTAAACCATGATTTTACGTACGTTTTTATATGATTTGCACATAATTTCATTACGAAATATCTCCTGATTCGTTACGAATTTCGTAGATATTCCTAACCATGGTTTTAGCGCAGTTGAAATTTGAAACCTGCTACGTATGTAGCAAACCTGCTACGTATGTAGCAGGTATCTGTTTTGCTGAAATTTCAGCTGAGCTAAAACCATGGTTAGGAAAATCTACGAAATTCGTAACGAATCAGGAGATATTTCGTAAAGAAATTATGTGCAAATCATATAAAAACGTACGTAAAACCATGGTTTAGTAAAACCACCTTTGTGTAATACACCCTTATTGTCCAAGTTTTAGAATAACTCAGAATTCAGGAATAGCTCGATAGTAATCAGCATCAGAGCATCAACCAGTGTTAGAAAGTACATAGCTTATTCCCTAATTTTACTTCTGCGATTTTAAGATTGACCTAGATTAGCTAATACATTTTGAATAGCCTAATAATGCAGAAGATAATTTTTACGCGGCGGCCGAATTCGGGTTGCAGAAAAGTTTTTTAGTAAGTTTATAAAATTAATTTCTTCAATTTTAAAGCAGTAATTCGAACACATCGACATTTCTTTCATGTTCTTTTGTTTTACATCCATCAAGTTGCAAATTAGCGCTAGTTGATATCAAATCCAGATTTGCATCACAGCTGAAATGGAAGCGCAAACGAAGTCACCTTAATTTGCTTTCAGCTCAGTCACCCAATGAATCTGTAAGTGCATTGTACCTATTTTGACTGTTTATTGCCATAACCCTTTCATGAGTACTGTGAACCTCAGGCACCCCACGTGGTGGATGCCCAATCTGGCTATTAAGCTTGGCAAGCTTATTCTAGTCAACTGATCTTCGAGTTGTTTTTTCAGCAAGCGCAGATCTTTGCATTTAGTGGCCCAACTTCAGTCCTGCTGCCACATAACGAAACCTATGCTTGATTAAGCAATGTGAAAATATGACTTTTTTCATCGTAAAATTAGTATTTTCTTTATGGCCTCTTTATGATAATTGATTGCAACTCAGGCGGTCAACTTTTTGTGCATCAGATACGGCGGATATTGTAGTTTATTTTGTTTATTTTCAGCATTCAACTCTGACAGTCGCATTGTTGTTGTGTTAATAGTTAATACTCTATGGTGAGCTACATAAGTTTACATTTAAATAAATTTAAAATTACATATAAATTTTTACAAACTTTCAACTTTGAGCGCTTATAACTCAAAAACGGCGCATCCTAGACCCTGTTTGACTATTGTGTTTTATTCACCATTTAATTCTCGAGTGGTGGTTTTGCGAGCTCTTTACAGCGCACGTAGCTTGAGCAATGGCAAAGAAACGGGAAGGTGTCAAAGTCTGACTGCCTAGTGAGGGACCTTCTGGACGTCAAAGGGTTAATTTTTCGTGAATAATTTCAAATAAAACTTTATTTCTAGTTTGTTTGTTATATTTCTGCCCAATGGTGACCGGCTGTTGGGATTGGGCGTACAGCATAAGCTACATTACGTATTAGTTTATGTAGCGTGTTGGCTACGAAGGACGCGGGACAACAAGTAAAAGAAACAACTGGGTTTAATAAAGGGGAAGGCATGCAGGTGAGCAGGGAGAGGCAAGGCATAGTAGGATAAAATACAAGAAAACTAGAAACTAGAAACTAAAACTACAAGAAAACAAGAAACTGATTATTCATGCACAGTACGCGTTTATAAAGCCCAAAAGAATGTGCAAATTAAATGTAGTTTAATATGCAAATGAGCTGAGCGCGTATAATAGTTGTACTGTATGAATCATCAGGTAGTGCAGATTAATATGCAAATTAAGCACAACAGTTATGTAGTGTACGTACTAGGTACACTTTGCAGTTTAGCACTTGGCAAAATTGAGTGATTTTGGCCAATTTACTTAATAGTTCTGTGCTGCAGTCAAATCTTAACTTCGTCATAGTCGATTCTATCTACTCGTCAAAACTAAAGTCATACACGATAAATAACAAAAAAATGTCCTTCTGACATCCAAATCTCCAAATGTCTATTAACACATCCAAAAGCGTGAAATTGATTTTACTTGAGATCAGTTCAAAAGCTAACCGGAAAAATCGAAACTGTCATGATGGGTTTTGGTGACAAACGACAACACTGATTTCTGTAAACATTTTCTCAACCATTCTTTCTTGACTGCAGAACAGATTGTTAGCCAAAAACGGTTAATATTTAATGTGCCTCTAAACAGCCTGATGAAGCTAATGGATTAGTAAAGCAAGTTTTTTAAGACATCTATGAATTGTTACCGTAAAAAAAGTAAATTTTCCGACCCATTTGACAGTTACCTACAGCTGTTACAGCTCAGTTACAGCTTTTAAAACTTTAACACTTGCTACGCAACACATTTTATCTTGATCAAGCTACTTTTATTTAAAATTATTTTTCTCGACGTTATGTTGGTCTGAAATTCGATTTTTAAACGGTACCAGAGCACAAGTTTTCGTCAGACATAGCTGGTTACACTTGTTTTGCTAAAGTTGTTTATGCTCTTTTGCAATTAATAATTAATAACCACAAGGCACCCATCTTTTAAATTCATTGTTTGTATGTCTCTAATGGCTGAGGCTGACGTCTGTTTTCAGTTTTTGAACAAAAGACGTAAAACTTGTCTGACTTTTTTACCATATCTTCACCACTCAGTTAGTCTTTTATGTGTTTTTACGTGGCTCCCTTAAGCGTATAAACTATATTTATTTTATCAGCTCTCCACGTTATTTGGAGTAAATAAAATTTCCTGTGTTAAATATCACTGAAATGGCGGCACTTCTATCTAGCGCCACTTCTCTAATACCACTTCTGTCCAAAACCACTTCTATCTACCAGGGTTATTGTAGTGTTAATACTACACATTCAATTAGTGTTTTATTTTCTCAAACTTTTTCAAACTTAAATCTGCCATTTTTAAATAATAGGTAAGTCACAGCCAGCCAACGAAGATGGGTGTAAGCATACATGTACACGGGGTCTCGGTCTGGGGGGGGCTTGTCCCGGAATTTTCGAAATTTTAGAGGGGCTTGTCCCAAAGTTTCGGTGGCTTGGGCGGACAAAATAGCAAAAATTTCAAATTTTTGCCTAAAAAGTGGAAATTTTCGGCAAAATTTGGCTTTTTTTAGCAATTTTTTCGCTTTTTGCTCGTTTTTGAAGCATTTTACGGCGATCTGGGGCAATTTTTGAGAGTTCTGGCCCCTTTCTTTCAGCATTAAGGAGGGGGGCTTGTCCCGGTGGGTCAAATCTGAGGGGGGGCCTGTCCTAACATTTCAAATCTGGGGGGGGGCTTGGCCCCCCCCCAGACCCCCCCATGTACATCTGTGGGTGTAAGTAGTACGAGCAAAACGAGGGAGGACTGGTACCTAACCTCCCTCCCCTCCAATCAAGCATTGTGAATAAATTAGTGTGTTCGCTATTGTCTTTAGTCCGAGTCCAAGTTTGTACTGTGACTTCAAGTCCAGCAAATTTTTACTATTCCGTTTACTACTTCATTGTTCATTAACAAAAGCGGCTGCGGTTGTGTTGGGTTTTGTCTTATTGAAAAAAAACTTCACCGCATTTCCTTGCGCTAGAAAATGCAATTCTGTATCCTCAAATTTAACACCATGACGGCGCAGACGGCAAAAAAGTATCTACATCGCTTAGGTGTACGTCGAAAGAAAGCAAACACTCTTAATTGAACTAAAACGAAGTTTTAAATTTATCCCGTTATAGCAGATTATCCTTGTAGGACCAACTTAAGTTAGGTAACCAACTTAGTTTTTCGAAACATTAAGGGTGGGTGAAATATTTTGAGTATATGATGTTGTTTATATTATTTTTTTTATAAATTATATAGTAAATAGTAGAGAAAATAAATGAGAGGAAAAAAATTAGAAAGATAAAAGAGGAATGTAGAAAATGTTATAAATAGAAGTAATATAATATATAAAATTGGTGTAAAGGCTAAGGATAAAGTATAAAAAAAGTGATATTAGAAGTTTAATAGATAAGTAAGATAAACAAAATAGAAAAAGGAGCTAAGGTAAGGGATAGAGAGTAGTAGTAAAAAAAAGAAAAAAGAAAAAAAGAGGAAAAAGGAGAATTAGAAGAGATAAAAAGAAATATACAAAAAGTATATAAAAGATAAGTAGTGAAATATATAAATATATTATCTATAAAAATGAAAAATAAGAATAGAGAAAAAAGGAAGAGGAGGGTAGGAGAATTAGAATGAAAGTGTAATAGAGTAGCAAGAAAGTAAAAAATGTAAAATAAGATATGAGATAGAGTATGAATAGAGATATAGATAATAGAAGAAGAGCAGATTAATAAAGATATAGAGTAGAGATAAGAAAGAGCAAAAAAGATAGTAGAGCTAAATATAAAAGATAAAGTTGATAGTAGTAGAAAAATAAGCATATAGGGAATCAGTGTAATTGGTATATGAGAGAAAGTAAATGTATAAAAGTGAAAAAAGAAGAAAAGCAAAAGATGAAATTATAGTTCTAAAAAGAAAATAGAATTAATAAGTAATATGGTTATAGATTATATAGTATTATATAGTATTAGGGGTAGTAGTATATAATAATTATTAAATAATAGAATTTAGAATTATTATAGAGTATATATATATATATTATATATGCTATATTGCGGTAGATAGCTGTAGTTAATTATGATATTGTTTAATTATATATAAAAAATAAAATAGAAAATATATATAATAATATAAAAATATAAAAAATAGAAAAAAATATATAAAATGCAAAAAAATGATAGTTAAAGATATAGAAAAGAGAGATAGTATAAAAATAGAAAAAAAAAAAAAGATAGAAAAAAATAGTAAAAAAAAAAAAAAATAGAAATAACAGAAAAAATGTAAAAAAAAGAAAAAATATTAAATTTATAATTTAAAAAAAGAAGTGGAGTGTTTTTATAATAAAAAAGAAACTAGATAGAAAAAGAAGAGCGAAAAGGAAAGAGTTAAAATAGATAAAGAAATGCTAGTATACAAAAATAATATAGAACGATAATAAATAAAATAAAGAGAGTTTTGGGTATATGTTCTAACCTGGGTGAAGGGTTTAAAAAGTTATACATGATTAAAAAATAAATGGTTAAGAGTGAAAATATGTACCTAAGGGTGCGTTACAAAGTATTTTGCTTTTTAGTAGCGGTTAGTTTTCGGAAATCAGTGCAAATTCAATTGCGTTAGTCTTTTGTTTTACTAGAAGCAACGGCAACAACTTTATGTCTTCAATTTCTGTGATGTGACTTTGCACTTTGTTACGTTGCGAAACGGATATGCGATATTGTCGCTGGTTGGTTCTAGGATGATCGTGTTGTATTCAGCAATTAGTGAAAATTCACATTAACAATTTTACCTAGATCGCATTTATGGGTCACAAATACCTATGGGTATAATTCTAATGAGCAAGTTATTTGATTGTGTTGTTTTGTTTTCAATTCATCGATCTTACTCGGATTAAAGGTCCGTTTTGACTGTACAGCGTGCTCAGACTTTGATATGTATGCATCTTGAGATAGATTCTATTCAGTTACTACTTTTGTATACATATAGATCGCCTGTTCAATAAAAATTGCAATACCCAACATTTGGCGCAGTTGTGTGACTTACCTATGGCGCATATTGGCACATTGGATGCTTTCAATCCACAGGAGGAACAATGGTCATCTTATATGGAAAGAGTGGACCAATTTTTTCTGGCCAATGACATTGCAGACCCCAACAAGCAGCGTGCCGTCTTTTTAACTACAATTGGCGCGTCTACTTATGGTTTGCTCAAAGATTTCACGTCACCTGATAGGCCAGCTGATTTAGAACTTGAAACTCTTACGCAAACGCTACAGCGTCATTTTGAGCCAAAACCTTTGATAATTGCCGAACGCTTTCGCTTTCACAAACGGAATCAAGGAGAAGCGGAGTCTGTTTGTGAGTTTATTGCTGCATTGAGAAAGCTGGCTACAAACTGTGGTTTTGGCGAACATCTCAGTGATGCTCTGAGGGACCGTTTTGTGTGTGGTTTGTTGCATGAAGGCATGCAAAAGTGCCTGCTGGGCGAGCAGGATCTTTGTCTTCAAAGGGCATTTGAACTGGCACAGGGAATGGAATTAGCAGAAAAAATGCCAAAGAACTGCACAATAAACACTATGAAATCAACAAAACTGATTATTAGGGATGTCGCGGATGTCACTTTTTTGACATCCGCGGATGCGGATGCGGATGCGGATGTCGACTCCTAACATCCGCGCGGATGCGGATGCGGATCTTTTTGGAATGTGTTCTAGACAAGTTATGAGCCGAAATTTTACAATTTTTTTTGCCAAAGAATGCGTAAAATACTACAAATAGCATGTAGGTGTTAAAACGTCCCTTAGGGGTGGAATCAGTCGGAGCACTGGAAGCAGTGGAACAGCATTTTCCGCCTAATAATCCGGAGTCCCCCTATATCCACCAAACCTAGGGGAGGTCAATTAAAATTGAACGCTTTTTCGAATAGAGTAGGTTAGAAGTTTGTAGTATGTAAATTTCAGCTGGAAATCAAACTTCATCCAAAAATACTTTTACATGACTCATGACTCTCAAAAATGCAGAACTTTGTTCGAATGTCCGCAATATCAAACATTCTTAACCATATAGTGAAAGTGTGAAACCTACTTTAGAAAAGAGCAATTTGCAACCAACAATGAGGCAAAAAACCCAGAATGATGTTTCATTCCATTGTTTTAAGAGCTAATACTGGCGTATACGTTTTACAAAATATAAAATTGCTGTCTGATTTCCCGCATTTTTAGTGGCATCTGACGAATCTGCAACATCCGCACATCCGCATCAAATTTTTGCGGATGCGGATGCGGATGCGGATGTCAAAAAGTTGCGGATCATCCGCGGATGCGGATGCGGATATCCGCGACATCCCTACTGATTATAGCAAAATTTCGGGACAAAAGAAAGAAAAAAATCCGCAACGCTGTTACAGATGCCTTAAAAATCACTCGGCTGATCAGTGTTGGTTCAAAAACGCAACTTGCCAATATTGGTTCAAAAATGCAATAAATTTGGCCACATTGCTACAGCTTGCAACTCTAAGTCGCAAGTTTCACGTTTTTGCCCCCCTGTGCAGTCTCAGAAGCAGAACTACAAAGGTCGAAAAGCTTATTTTGTGGATAATGTTTCCGATTCAGAGCCTGAGTGTTCTCACTCTGGCAGCCAGAATCCAGAACAACCTATATATTTTATCCATTCTTTGCATAATGTTTAGCCGATTACTGCTGTGTTACGTATTAACAGCAAACCGTTAACTTTTCAAGTCGATACTGGTGCTGGGTTGTCAATTATTCCAGCAGCAATTTGGTTTAAAAATTTCCCTGTCACAACTTTGTCCCCGGTCAGTCTGAAACTAAAGGGTTACAAAGGTGAAGAAATTCCTGTCCTGGGTTTGGCTAAAGTTTCTGTGGGCTATGAGGAAAAACTGTGGAAAAATATGCCTGTCATAGTTGCAAAAGCCCTTGGGCCACCACTTCTCGGCCGTAACTGGCTCAAGAGCATAAAAGTGAATTGGCAACAGATTGGTTTAATAGAGTCCCACAGTTATAAACTAGATGAACTTCTCACCGAGTTCAAAGAAATTTTTGATGACAAATTGGGTGAACTAACGGGGCCGGGAGCTCACATCCGGCTTAAAAAAGGAGCCATCCCAAAGTTCTTTCCCCCGCGACCGCTTCCGTTCGCGTTGAGGGAAGGCCTCGAAAAATCTCTAGAAAGGGATATTGAAGATGGAATTTTGGAGCCCATTGATTACGCAGAGTGGGCTGCCCTTATAGTTCCGGTCCGCAAACCGGATGGCTCGGTTCGTGTATGCGCAGACTTCAAGGTCACAATAAATCCTCATTTGGAGGTGGATAAGTATCCACTGCCCAGGATTGAAGATGTATTTCGTGAATTTTACAAAGGTCAGAAATTTACAAAGTTGGATATGTCGCGAGCGTATAATCAATTTTGCTTGGATCCTGAAAGTCAAAATATGTGTGTCATCAATACTCCTAAAGGACTGCTAAAGTATAAACGACTTCCGTTTGGAGTTGCTTCAGCTCCATCACTGTTTCAACGTCGAATGGATCAATTATTGGCTGGCTGCAACGGTGCGTATTGGTTTCTAGACGACATTGTGGTCACAGGAAAAAATGACGAAGAGCATTTATTGAATTTGCGCGAAGTTTTTAGTCGGTTTCGCAAAAACAAGGGTCGCCTTGGTCGTTCAAAATGCAAGTTCATGCAGGACTCGATTAATTTTCTGGGGCATATTATCAGCAATGCTGGAATCAAACCAATTCAAAGCAAAATACAAGCGATTCTTGATATGCCTGATCCTAGCAATGTTTCGCAGTTGAAAAGTTTTCTAGGCATGATTACGTACTATGCCAAATTCCTCCCAAACTTATCGAATACTGTTTTTCCGCTAACAAAATTGGTGAAAAAAGATGTTCCATGGCAGTGGGTAGGAACCGATTTTGTATACATATAGATCGCCTGTTCAATAAAAATTGCAATACCCAACAGACTTTTTGTCCCAATTGTGCTAATTATAAAGGATTGGGTTATTTGAGTGACCCACTGTTGATTTAACAGCAATAGTAATCAGAGGAAAATGTTGATTAAATAGTTTGTGCAGACGACACCTTTCGAGCCGTTGACTAATGCAGGAGCACAAAAAGTGAAAAAAATCACTGAAAAATTTATCGTTCGGCTCAAATAACAGGTCTAATTGAATAGGTTTGGCCAGTTTGCATAGAATGTTAGCTTGAATTTGTGGTGGTACCTTAAATGTACGGATGATAATAGGCGATCGATTTTAAGGTATATTGGGTAAGAACTACTATAGGTACATAACTTTCGAGGCCAATAATTGGGATTTGTTGTCTGTCATACATCAACGCTTGCCTTTTGAGGTCATGTCAGTCGCTTTTGTTTTGCTGCGAGAAAATCAAAATGTATGTAGTAATGCATGCTACATAATTAATTGTTTACCTAATTACTTTATTTATTACATACTTTAGTTGTTGTATAAAGTGCACAGCAATAATTATTATGGTTTATTCTATGACACCTAGTTGTTTCTTATGTAGATTAAGGAGTGGAGTGACTTTATTACAGCACTTCAAGTCAACCTCTATGGGTGGAATTCTAGAAGGCTGATTAGCGACTGACTAACTTAATCATTCGCTAAACGCTCGCTAAACACCCTGACTATCTTGATCAGTATTCTAGAAAATTTTCTATTTACGTATGTCTGAGTGTGTGTGTTTTCATGCAATTTGGCTGGTCAGCCGATTTTTCGTATTGAAAACGCTCTAAAACGAGTGATTAACTAATCAAGTGTTTAAACGCTGACTAAACGCTATTCTGGAAGACTGATTAGCCATTGATTATCTTTTAGTCAGTGATTATCTTTTAGCCAGTGATTTCAGCCAGCAAACTGCATATTAAATTAATGTTTATTTTTCTGAATAACTATTTAATAATTCTTACTCAATGACAGTATTTATTAATACTTCATTAATTAATAATTATGCGGGCATTAGAATAAACATGGGGTCCGACCGGACCAGCCGCGATGACCTGACCTTTTTAGGGTAGTGTTTCACACAGGTGAGCTAAGTATATCTGTGGCGAATCCGCACAAGTGATAAAATAACCAATGCTGATTGCTGACATCGGCTAAAACCGGCTATTTCAGTCAAACGCGTATCTAAAACGGCTATTGGCGGCAAAAGCTAAATCGCCTCCTTTAAGGGTTCTCCACTCGATTACGAAAATAGCAGTAGTCTTGCTATAGCCAAGTTTCTTCAATCAAAGCGTGGCGATGTGGAAATGACTAAGCCACGGCAAGCAAAAGCCGCGGCGAAACTGTGTAAGCGGAAATATGCTGAAAATTGTCACAGCTGTTAACGGCTAATTTAGGCAAATTATTTTTTAATAATGGGCTATGAGTAGCTATAGCCAAATTGCTGTTTTCACGAGGCATTTAAAAACCGTCATACATGGGATATTTACCAGACTTTTGATCCTATGAGTGACAGGCAGTCTTCCAGAAACAAATGGTGTGGTTTCGGACCACCAAAAAACTAGACACGAAAATCGTGCAAAAACATTAAAATTTAAATTTTAAAAAATATGTAATAAAGTAAATTTGTATTTTTGAAGTCCTGAGGTCAAGAGAAGTCCATTGGTACCAAAATTATGCAAATCGGTTCAGTAAATTCCATTTTCTGTGAACTTAGACTTGCCACAAGGCTCGTCTAAGTTTCCATTGAAATTTCTCAGAAGATAAACGACTGATTAAGTTAAGCAGCCTTCTAGAATCATGACTATCTTTCTCAACGTTCTACAGAGTTTTGTCATTACGAATTCTACACGCTGATAATAGGCTCGTCTGATCGCATTCTGCACTGAAGATAATCACTCGTTTAGCAATTGAAGATAAACGCGCGATTATCTCATAATCACTGACTAACTTAATCACCCTTCTAGAATTCCACCCTATGTGTCTATATGTTTCTCATTCCAGTTTCTTGTTTGGTTATGAGTAACAAGGTTTGTAAATATTTGTTACCAAGTCATTTACAAGTGTCAGGAAACTCGCGTGCTTAGGTATTTGATCCTTACTGCGTTAATTCTGTTCATATCACACCAACTATCATGAAGTCAACTTCTCATATATAATTAATACAATTCTTGTATGCATTAATTTTTATAATGTATAGAGTTTCAACAACTGTGCCTTATTGTTGATTATATTCACTAAGAAATGAATATTACTCTGTGCCTTATTTTTCAAATTCTCGTTATTTTTCTCGCATACTGAAAATATTGATACATAGGAGATTAAAATTTCTGCGACTACCTGTCACCTGATGCTCAACTCAAGCAGACTTATTTGGTTTTTTTAATTTGCCGACATTTTGTAAGCTGTCACTCACAAGAGCACCGGTTTACGCACACCTATAAAATTAGATGTCAGTTAAACATATCCAGTCTTAAAGACAAGTCTTAAAATAGACGTATAATAAAGCATTTTGTTAACAATTTGTTTATGATAAAAATGTGTTAAAATAGGATAGTTCTAGTCAATTCTGGTGTATCTTGCGTCAACTGAATTCAAATTAACTAAATACATTGCATAGTTGTCCAGCAGAGGTCAATTAAAAACAATACTTATACCAAAAAGATTAGTCAAGCCTACGACGTGATGACTTATGTAGAATTAAAATGTAACCAGAAAACAGCCTTGGCCGCCGCACAACACTTCCTTGCGTTTAATACGGATTAGTGTCAGCGCATTTCGCAAGTCTAGAGTTTTTGAGAGACTAATTTCTCTCTATAGTGATTATTCAGCCATTCACTAACTTGGGCATAAATTCTACCTATAAAACATTAGGACTCTGACAACCTGGGTCTGTTGAAACGGCCTTTTAGCAAAGCATAACTATTTGTCTTCTTCTGCCGCGGTAAAAGTCTGTGACTTACGATGATTGGATGTTGGGGAACCCATGAAATTTGTGTTCAGCATATAATTTCGAAGTTTTGTTTTATAAAGGACTGTAAAAGCACCTTTCCTACTATTGCTTTGTAGGCATTTGCTACTATAGACTATGCATTATGTAAAAGTAGTTGTTATCAACATGGCTTTTAGACCAGTTTTAATTTCTCTAATTCTTTAAAAATTGACATTCAGCTTTGCAAGTCAAAGCAGCATTATTATCTTTCTTTTGGGACAGGAGTAAATTAAGTTTTGCAGCTGCGGTCTCCGTGCGGTGATTTGAATGAGCACATTAATTTAATTTCTGTTGATGTTCCTTTGACATTATGTATGTTCTATTTTTATGAATTTGGACTTTTTAACAGAGGAAACCTAAAAGCACTTGATGTCTGAAAAGCATATGTATAAGTGTAGGTAAGGCATAACATTGGTAGGGAAGCACTGCTACGTTTCGCAGTTGCCCTGAAGATTATAATTACAATATGTGAAGCTGAGTCTTCATATCTACTTTCAGTATTGCAGACTTTGAGTCAGCAAGACACATATTTATATAAGTATTTTAGCTTAATAGTTTATTTTTCACCATTTATTGTTTCAACTCACACTTAAGACTAGCGATGCATTCACCGGCAACAGTAGTAATTTTCAAGAAAAGTTTAATTAGCTGTAAAAGTAATCCACATATAGCTTAGAAGATGACATGACTTCAAAGAGAGCTAATGTTACTCGTCGCAGACATTTTTTTAGAGGCCATTTTAAAAATAATTCACCGTATTTCTAAAAAATACTCTAAAAGCCCATTTCCTTTCCTTGACAAAATTGAGTACGCATGTTGTAATCCGACTAAACGGCTTAAAATCATGCTAAAAATTGCCAATCCCAAACCTCCGCACTAAATGGACTAACCTCTCTTTTCAAGCAACATAGCGGATTCGACTTGCCTGGAACTAGGTCATGACACGGTCATATGGAACGGACCGTGTACACACGTTTAACCGTGTACATGCTAAGCTTAGCTTGAACACTGTTAAGGTCACTATTCGCGGTTACTGGTTACAGCGTGTTACACTTTAATCTGCTCCTACCTAATAGATTAGCTATATTTAAGCTAACAGTTCACGGAAGGTTGTGACAACTTTTCACACAACTCATCATCTGGAAAAGCCTGTTTTGCTGAAATTTATTCAGAATATTTTCTTGTTGATAAAACTAGCAGATTAGCACGCGATTGCTGAGACAAGATACCGATTGAAATGAATTATGCTCAGTATGAACTTATTAATACTTTACAGAGGAGGCTGTACCTCGAAATTCACATCACGCAAGATTTCCTGTAGATAAGGATTTCACATAGCCCGTTGTTATTGTTTACATGTTTCTAACACATTGTAAAGATTGCTTCCAGCTTATTTTCGTTTTTCCTGGAAAGTCTCGATTGGGTGTAGTTAGCGAGAATACACAATAAGCAGCATTTTTTGGTTTTATAACTGCATTGGACTGAAAAAGGCTGTGCTAAAACGACAAACGCTGTGTTGCTTTGACTATGCTTTGACACAATTAAGTAATAGTATTGAGCGGTTACGGAAAATCACCTAATTAACAATAGGCAACCTTACGTATCTCCTTAAGAAACAAAATTTTTTCTGGTTTTACATAGCTCACTACTGAACTAATAAAATGCAGCTAAATCAATATATACAATATATGTCATGGATAAAAATCTAAAATACACGGGCAGGAAGATAAAATTATTTTACTGTTTGTGAATGTCCTATTTGTGTATTCATACTGTATCTTGATAAAGCTTTCATCAACAATATGAAGTATGTTTTTGTATTTTTGTATTGATGTATGTAGTTCATGTACATAGATTTTATCGCATTGGCAATTATGTAATTTTGTGATATTTTTATTAACCTTTATTTAGCTTTTCTTAACTTTTTCTCATTATAGGGTAATACTCAAAATTGGGCTTGATTTAAATTTTGTCGAAAAAGGGGAAACGTAATGCGCCGCACCATATCTAAAGTTCAGCGACTAAAGTCTGACCAAAAAATGTGAATTGTTGAACACTGAAAAAAAAAACAAAACAGGTACCTGTTTTAAGTTTCAGGAGAGAAAACAAAAAAATCACGCCACCTGTTCTTTTCTCAATGTTCAACGATTTTTGGTCAGACTTTAGTAATATATTGACTGTGGTGGCGATGCAGAAGACAGAAATGTTTAGCGTACGATCTGCTAATCATATAGCCTTTCGCATCAATTAACAGCTTTAATCCTGTCAGCTTGATTTATTATCAGGGAAGGTTATTTTGACAAACTGGACGCTATAACGTACCCTTGCTTGTAGCAAAGTTGTTTGACTAGGGAAGAACATTAATGGCTAGAGAATCAGTTTAGTTAAATTTAAGTGGAGTTGATTTTTAAACTTTAGCAATTATATAGCAATTACAACAATTATTTTTTACTTAAAATAAAAGAACAAACCAGTTCCATTAGTTAATGAATGCCACCTTGTAAAATGTCACTGTAACTTTCTTATCGTGCATTTCGGATAAGAAGATAAATTATTTATGTTGGCCTTTCCGGTCGTAGCGAGTTGGTAGTTTTTCAGCTAAGTTCGCTAAGTTTTCCAAACTTAGCAACTTATCTTTTTGTTTTCAGAGTTTCTTTTTGTAGATTCACAGCTTGAGTGATAAATTTTTTATGTTTCTGTTAAACTGTATTGCAGCAGTACGACAATTTATTAATTTATTATTGTTTATTAGTGTCAACTGACTCTTAAGTTTAGTATTGAATCCTTTATAAGAAAGAATCTTTCAAATTTTTCAAGAAATTATATGAATAATATACATCTTTCACTGTTAGCTTGTCTTCGCCTCGGTAAGCGTCGCCTGATCGAACAGATTTTCTATTGCTTTTGACAAAAAATTTAAAAAACGAAAACATAAAACTGATACTTGTTCAATTTTTTTTGGGATTCAGACCTGAAATGTTTCCAATGAAGAAAGTTTTCCAAAGTTTTAGCCGAAAAGGTTAGCAGTTTCAATCATATCCGATATCATGCTTTTTTGCTGCTTGCATTCATTGCAAATAAAAAAATTATGCATGACTCCAAATTATGTTACACCGAAATCATGATCAATTTTGCCGACGCCGTCAATAGAAAATGAGAAAAACAGAATAGGAAAAATATTTCGTATTTATAAAATTGTTCAATGCTCGGCGACAGAATGACTTCTCAATAGTTGATCTTTGAGCCAAGAATTTTTGTTCACAAGACCTTCACGATGCCGAAGCACACCCAAAGAAGATCAGGGTAGGGATTCATCCAACGTGTGGAGCGTGTGGGTTCTAAAAGCTAGCGTATCTCTGGGGGATCGCTTCTTGGCAACCGAAGTGATGTGTGTGAACTGTTTGCGCAGCATTATTTTTTGAAGCTTAACAATGAAATATATATGCAAATCTTTCACATAAGGAAAGACAAAATTTATGATTACTCACTAAGCAAGCTTCCTACTTTTGCTGCAGTATATACCCCCAGGTTACATCAAGTTGGTCTGATGATAATACCAAGTCAGTAATACTGACAATAATACTGAGAAAATTAGATAAAAAATTAAGTGCTATTTGCTAAGCCAGCTGCCCCTAATTTGAGAGTGGGTCAAACATATTTCGAAAAGAGGGTGGGTGGCTACTGGGTATCTATCAAAAACTGGTTCAATGTAATTAGATTAGTACCTTCACTTAACTGGTGTCTACCGTAGGGACAGTAGTCTTTATGAATCACCGTGACATAAAATAGGTATACTGACTGATTGTTCCAGCTAGATATAAATGATTGAGCATTTGACTACGTAAATTTCTGTTTCACTAAGTCTGACTGTCGCTCTGTCAGCCTTTTCATTTAATCGAAGCAAAACAACCCGATAGGTCTTATTACTGTTTTGTCTAGTTTCTGATCCATTTTACACTGTTCTGAAGCTACATTAAGGGGGCGCTCCGGGAATCAAGGATTTGGGCCGTATTTTTTAAAAACAGCCAAAATGACCTATCATTCTTGAAGAAAAGTTGCCCAAAATACTATTTCTGATGTTTTGACGTGCATATCTCCATAGCAAAAAATTTGGAAAAAATTGGACAATTTACTGATTTTATTCGACTTTTACACAAATTCAGCAAGTAAGCCAGTGCATCAACGCTTTTTGAGGTTTTGCAAACAGACGATACGTAGATTTTACTAGTCGTAATGAAAAATTAAAACACTTTTATTGCGTTCTGTGCAAAAAAATCGCACAAGAAACCATTTTCAGAAGCAGCAGACTCAAATATAGGCAGTGTGAATACAAAACCGATTTTTCGGCATTCGATTATAAAATGCTGGTAAGATATTTTTCTACAAAATTTTGCACAATTATAGCCTTAGGCTCTGCGCAGTTGAACAAGATTTAAGTTTTTTAAAATATTAGAAATTTTTTTATATGAATTTTATTGCTAAGAGTTCGACTTTGAAAACACATAATGACATTTTTTATCCAAATCTAACATAAATGTTGAAAACCAAAATAATGTTCAACTAGAGAAGCACATAAGCTACATTTTGGTATATAAAGTGTGACTATACGCAAAGTATAAGCGGAGTTATCGTTTGCCGAAAATTCACTCACGTTTGGTGCTCTGGGAGTCACGTGACATGATCACGTGATTTGAAATTTTGCCTCCAGTGTTCTTTTGTGCCATAGTACAGACATGTATAGTAAAGTTTGACATTTGCCAATTGTTTTGCCAATTTTCGATGTAACCCCCGATTCCCGGAGCGCCCCCTTAAGGAAAACGCATTTATTTTTTAATTTAAATGTGATAAAAATTGAATCGATGAGCTTTCAAAACTTTGCTCGCACGAACTATTTAAGGAAACTAAAAATTTTAGTAGCACGAGTTTTTTGTTATTGATTTACAAAGGACACATTTCTAACTGTCTGAATCAACCCTTTCATTCCTTGAGCGGCTACCTGGCACACCACGTGATGAATACCCAATCGGAATCGGGGGCTATAAAAGTTGACTTGTATATTCTTGTCAGCTACACTTCAAACTGTTTTTATGGAAGTGTAGATCATTGTATCTAGTGAATTGTATCATTGCATCTCCCAATTTTGGACCTAACTGCCATACAACAAAACCTATGCTTCAGTAAACAATGTGCAAATTTACCTTATTTTCATAGCAAAATTCTTTGCGGCCTCATTAAGTTTTTGACTCAACGTCATCCGTCAACTTTGGTTTATCAGACGCAGTGAGTATTGTACATACTTTCTTACTAGCCTTCAACAATGGCAGGCGCGCGATTGTCGTGGTAATACTCTATGGCAAGGTATTTAAGCGCTGATGCAATTTTTCATAAATTCTTAACGTTGAGCGTTTGTAACTAAAAACGGTCCTAGACCCTTCTTAATACACCAATATGTTGTATTTACCATTCTTTTCTCTGTCGAATGGCAAGTGCGCGATTTCTCTACAACGCATGTAGGTAATTTGAGTAATAACCAAACAACTAGCAGGTAGGTGTCAGAATCAGGTTGCCTGGAGAAAGATGCTACATACCAAGAGTACATAATAGGGAAGAGTATGACACTCTTCCCTATCCTAGCTATTAGCTAATCGGCCCGGACGCCTTGATTTCAAGGGGGGGGGTACCCCTCGAATCATGACATGTCTTGATTTCAGAGCCCCCCCTCAAAACCAGGAAGTGTCTTGATTGCAGGGGGGGTACCCGCCTTCGTTTCAGCACACTGCCAGCTCGAAATCGGTGGTGTCTTGATTTCAGGGGGGGTACCCCCCCTGGTTTCAACACATTGCCAGCATGGTCAGCTGGTGGTGTGCTGAAACGAGGGGGGGTACCCCCCCCCCTGGAACCAAGACACCACCAGCTCACGCTCACCATGCTGGCAACGTGCTGAAACGAGGGGGGGTACCCCCTTGAAATCAAGACACCACCGATTTTGAGCTGGCAGTGTGCTGAAACGAGGGGGGTACCCACTACCCCCTCCTCCCTGAAATCAACACTTCCCGGTTTTGAGGAGGGGGGTCCCCCCCTGAAATCAAGACATGTCATGATTCGAGGGGGGGTATCCCCCCTGAAATCAAGACGTAAAAGCGCTATTTGAGCATCGACTAGGGCTGGGCACGGTTACACGGTACGAACCGTGTACACGCGTGTAAGCGTGTACACGCTAAGCTTAGCGAGTACACGGTTAGGGGTCACTATCCGCGGTTACTTAGCGGTTACAGCGTGTACACGTTAAGACACAGTAACCGCGGATACTGTAGCCGTTTACTCTAAACGGATAGTGTAACCGGTTACTCTAAACGGTTAGTGTAACCGGTTACTCTAAGCGGATAGTGTAAACGGTTACTCTAAACGGATAGTGTAGCCGGTTACACTATCCGTTTTTCGACTTCGTGTACCCGTTAAGAAAAATGTTCGTTTGGCTGCTGGATTTATGCAAATTAGCCTACAACCGTGCGCAAGCGATTGGCCTGTGTGTTACTTCATATACGCATGTGTGTGCAAGCTATATTCTTCAAGATATATAAAGGCATTTATGCTGACAGCTCAGCATTGTCCCAGTAGCTCATATGGTAGCTTGCTGATCTGCAGATCTAGAGATGGGTGGTTTGTATTAGGGCTGGGCACGGTTACACGGTACGAACCGTGTACACGCGTGTAACCGTGTACACGCTAAGCTTAGCGTGTACACGGTTAGGGGTCACTATCCGCGGTTACTTAGCGGTTACAGCGTGTACACGTTAAGACACAGTAACCGCGGATACTGTAACCGTCTACTCTAAACGGATAGTGTAACCGGTTACTCTAAACGGATAGTGTAAAAGGTTACTCTAAACGGATAGTGTAACCGGTTACACTATCCGTTTTCCGACTTCGTGTACCCGTTAAGAAAAATGTTCGTTTGGCTGCTGGATTTATATATTACTTCATATACGCATTGTGTGTGCAAGCTATATTCTTCAAGACATACAAAGGCATTTAAACTGACTGCTCAGCATTGTCCCAGTAGCTGATATGGTAGCTTGCTGGTCTGCAGATCTAGAGATGCGTGGTTCGTATCTTCCCTTGGTCATTCCACCCCCTCTGCTTCTTGACGTTTAGTAACCGTGTGACCGGTTAGTAAACCGTGTAACCGTTTAGTAACCGTGTAACCGTTTAGTAACCGTGTAACCGTTTAGTAACCGTGTAACCGTTAGTAACCGTGTAACCTAGGGAAGAGTGACATACTCTTCCTTATTATGTGCTCTTGTACATACATATGAGCATACATGTAAGAGGGGGGATGGGAGGGACCCCCCCTCCCAAAAATCGAGGGACCGGGGGAGAAGGTCCCCAAAAGTCTGGCAAAATTTAGTAAAAAAAACACTTTCGGAAAAATTTTATAAAATTTCGCAAAATTTATTATATTTTTGGTCGATCTTGGGGGGACGGTCTCCAAAATTTGGCCGAAGAGGGCCCCCCAAAATTTTTGCCCCGTTATGAGGTTGCATTACAGCGTTAATCAAAGAACGTTGAATCGTAAGTATTGCTATGCCTGGTGGTAATTTTTAAGTAGGTAATATTAGCTTCAAATTGCTTATTTTTGAACTCGAGGGTCAACAATTTTTGTATTTAGCTTCTCATTGAAATTACATTTACTTCTGGGTTGCGGTTGGCACGTCACTTGACTCATGCATTACTTGTGTTGCGTGATGCGTGATCGGAATTGTGCTCGTATTCTATTCTGGTTTGTTGATGAGCCTCAGCAGAAACCCTCTGGTTTAGTTCAGCGTGTCAGTCGCGAAACCCTGTTGCTGCGGGTATGCTGAGAGTCCTGAGTGAGGTCTGACTGGAATAAAAATGGAAATGTTACTGAAAGCATCAACCAGTCGAGTATCGTTGCAGAGTAGCAACGATTTTTTAAAAGGTGTAAGTAAATGAAATGCAGGCCACACAAGACGTAAGTGTTTAGACTACCTACCTTTCATTTTCTGTACAAAAAATTGAGAAAAATTAGAAATTAGGCTTTTATCATTTTTAATCCTTTTATTTCATCATCAGTAAGTTCTCAGTTTTTATGGTTCAGATAGTTTTTTAATTTTCTAACAAGTATACATTGCGCGCTTGTAAAAAAGTTGAAATGTCCCAGAGGTTACATTGTTCACTCAATAATCCTCCGCTAGAAGTCTCTGCTTATCAAATTAAGTGATTTCATAATAGCACCTGTGCATAAAAATGTTTGTGAAAACCAACTATAGTATGTATATGTATATGTAGGTTTGAAAACTACTGAAACCTTTATTATTACGAACAAGTAATACACTTAAGTCCTATAGAGATGAAAACATGCCCATGCAATATAATCACTATAATTGTTATTTCAGTCATCATTATAGTAAATTCATACTTTTGCTAGAATTTGTTTGCAATTTCATAACTTTTCCTTGATGGAATTTATTAAACTTACCGTTTCCAGCCGAATACAAAAAAACTGTGTCAAACCATTTGATTTAATGTTGCCTTTCAGCTATTCTTCTCATTCAACATGCTTTATCATTCGGAAAACAATTTTACCGGAATTTCCTGTGTAAAAACGCTCGTTAGCAGAGGTCTATTTCTCTTCCGGTTCAAAATTTATACTCTCAATGCGTGCAGGTGATTCACGAGAATGTAACTTAAAAAAATAGGTTACATTATTATTCAGTTACAATTACGGAGCTAGCACAGAGCTAATACATCAGGAGTGCATAATAGGCAAGAGAAAGAGTCTTATGCTCTATGTCCAACCGCTCCAAGTGATGTTAGCAAGAGTACCTAATTGTGGACAATCGTGTCATGACGTTATCACGTTAGATTACCACCACCACCTTAAAATTGAAGCAAAACATGCTTTAAAGATAGGGGTGAAGGCTATTTTCTTAGTGCGGCGTGCTCGCCAGAACCAGTGAAGTTCAGAATGTGATATGAGACATAACAATAATAAACAACAGCGTTCTATGTTCCACAAAAACGAAAACATACCTAAACGAATCTTATTACTTTGTGCATGAAGAAAAACTCCATTAAACTATTTCGATGAAAGACAGTCAGTTTTGCAAGCATAGCATCCCCTAATGCGTTCTCTGGGCATAGAAAATGAAATGTCCAAGTTTTCAGTGTAAAAACAGCGTTCTAATTTTTTTAATGACAGGATTTAAAAAATTATATGATTTCTTGAATGTTTCCAGGCTGATTTTTTTTCAAAACCAGTACCATGGTACTTAGTTAATTCTAACCATTCACTCTAGCTATTGGCATTGTTGTCAATTTCTTAGTAATAAAAATACAAAGGATGAAAAGTTAGTCCCAAACTCTGTTACAATAGTGTTTATCTTTTTTGACTTGGAATAAGTTCTGAAAAACTGCACCTATTTATGTAAATGACTCTTTCACGTGTTGATATGCTATTCAATCAATAAGGCGAAAATTTCACAAACTTCACAACTAGCTACTAATCTTAGTCTTGTTCTCTGTTGCACACTTGTGCTTTAGTTCTTTACCTTTAAATATAATTTTTCACACCAGATTAATTAACAACCAGCACCAGTGTCAAAGCCAGACCTGGAATTCGTCCGATTAACGTAATATAAGGCAGTAATTTCAGTAACCCTTTCAGTATATCTAGGATCTATTTATGTACATTTATGTTTGTCTTGCGTTCCAGACAGCTTTTTACATAGCAAATACCTTATCTACCGTGAAGCAAAAGCTCAAGACTTATGAACCGATAAGGATAAGCTTATAGTGTAAAATTTTAGCACGCGATCAGCTATCTATGTCGAACTGTCATCACACGATGAAATTTAAACTTTTAAATACAGTTGATTAAAAATGAATTGTAGATGGCTAAAAGGCTAATGGAAACCCTAAACTAAATTGGTCAATCAGCTTCCTTGGAATAAATTGTCGTTGTATTGTGCTTGATTTTATTGCATTGTTGTATCGGCTAGCGGAATTTGGATTCTGCTGTTTTATCGTATGTATATTTCTTTTAATACTTTGTGTTGGCAATTATCTCATAAAGCAACAAATAATAGGTAGAAAAAAATTATAAGCATCAACAAGGGCCAGCCGGTTTTTAAATCGATGAATATGTATATACCTATGTAATATCTTAACGCTAAATATGTATAATTTTGAATATACCTAAAGTGGCTGCATCTTTGTGTCATAACCTTTAGCGATTCCACGTCAAATCACTGCAGTCTATCTCAGTAAAAGGTGCAGTATCTTTAGGTATCTGTGTTGATAGGGTATTTGCCCTAATATTCTATCTTCATTTTATTTTGCTTGCAATCTATTTATGTTGATGTTTCAGAAATTATTTATTCAAATATTGCTCTGCTAAATGGAACTGAGCAGAATCCGTCTATAATCTCTAGGCTTGACGCTATTCCCATAGGAACTGAAAATAATGACATTACGCTGTTGTAATTAAATCGCCAAATGAATAGCACCAACCAAACCGAGTCAGGTCTGTCAACTTTGGACACTATTGGCTTTTTGCTGGGTTTTTCAACCATCGCCATTTGTGGACTTTTTGGCAACGGATTTGTGATTGTGAGTATTTGTTTGGACAAAAAGCTGAGACAAGCGCTAATGAATAAAATCCTGGTGAATCTGGCAGTGGCCGACCTAACAAATATAGTTTGGTGCCTTCCTGATATTATTCACGTTTGTCTGTCTTCCTGGCACCTGGGCCTGTTAATGTGCAAGGCTGCTCGCTTTCTGCAAATATTCTCGCTTTATGCCTCCGTATCTCTTCAGGTGGCAGTCTGCTTGGAAAGGTAAATAAAAAAACTAATTATATACATAAATAGATATTAAATAATCAATAAATAAATAATATACAATAAATAAACAATACAATTAAATAAATAAATTATAAAACAATAAAAAATGACTATTAAAAAGACACACTAATCGTTTAGTCGTTGATTAGTTGTAGCAAGAGTACATAATAGAAAAGAGTGTAACACTTTTGCCTATTTCATATAACTAATCGGCCAGAAAGATGATCCGGCTGAAATATATAGACCTTTAACGTCATGACTTTAGAAGGGGTACACCCCCTCGAATCAAGCATGCCTTCAGTCCATGAAGGGAACCCCCTCAAATCAGGGATATGTCTTGACTTCAAGGGGTACCCCCCTCTTTACAGCACACTGATATTAGCCAATTAGCTAGAATACAGAAGAGTGTCTTTGCTCTTCCCTATCATGCTTTTTTGGTTGTACTAGGATCAGGAGAAACAAAAATAAATCCAAAGAACTATAAGAACATAGTTTCACCTAAAAATAGGGAATACATTACTCTATCTGACCTTGTAAAAAATGTTTGTTGACAATTAAGCAATCATATTGGTCGAATCCATACTTAGCATGTTATTTTATGATGGTAACAGATACTGTCTGACAAAAAATGCAGGACCCTGAGACTAAAAGAAACACACACGAAAAAAACAAATTGCAAGCATCAAAAGTACAGCTAGTACATAGTCGCATAAATCTCAAAACTTACTTACTTTAAATAATAAGTTTAGAAAGACGATTCTCAACACAGAATTCGGCAAGACAAGTAGTGATGGCAGTTGATTGCCAAATTCGATTGCCGTAAGTTTAAGGAATCTAATTGGGACAAAAAGTATGTGTTATAAAAATGTCACAAAATAATTCTGTTGTGTTTATCCAAAAAAGTTACTTGTCTCACCATGGAAAAATTTTGAATCCATTTAATATAAAAAATGAATCACGAATAGAAGAAATTGGTATATAATAGAAGAAGATTTCTGTTTATACACGCATGGTTATCGCACGCCATACATGGTAGTTATTATGAAAAACACAAAACACATCTGACGTGTTGGATGCAGCCCTTTTCATATATAATACTTATTACACTAAGGCTGCACATTCAGTATCTCTACCTTTTGAGATGCTTTATTGCCTCATGTTGATGTGCTGTCTTCTGCCTGTGTTAGTCAAAACACAATACACATCTGACGCATGGCTCTTCATGACGCACTCGCTCTTGCCTTGAAACTGAGGTTACTACACAAACGTACTGACAACATATGCAAGACAATCTCACATTATATTTAAAAAACAAACTTATGTTTTTCAGATTCATTGCCATACGTTTCCCTATGCGAAGTCGTTTATTGCACGGTGGTCGCAGGGTTCTCATAATCCTATCCTTTATCTGGGTGTTTGCCGCCGTCTTTGCTTCGCCTTACGCTATTTTTCATGAGCTAAAGCCATACAACAAAAAATTTTACTGTACAGCTGGCGAACGACTAAATTACGCATACAAGTTCCTTCAATTTCTTGTGTTTTATGCCATTCCTGCCGTTGTGTTTCTGGTCTTATATGGCATTATCTCCAGAACGCTATGGAAAAGCAACAAAGGCGTACTGTCCGAAGATCAGGGTTCCAATATGCCAGAATCATTGCTGAAAAAAAGAAAGGCTGTTATTAGAACACTGGTATCTTGTGTCCTGATTTATCTATTTTGCTATTCCCCTATTCAAGCGATTTTTCTTTCCTCCATGCTGGGCTCACAGATCAGAGTACCCTTTCGTGTCGGCATTATATTCAACGCGTTCACTTATCTCTCAGCGGCCGCCAATCCACTGCTTTACGTCATTTGCATGCCGACCTTTCGAATGAAACTCATCCAATGTTTTAAAACGCCAAAACGAAGCGCAACTTCTGATAACCTGTCTTGTGCAACGCCACACCAAACAATGGCTCTGCTTGGAACTCCTGCCAAATTTCCGTGCCGACGTAGCAGCGACGTCAGTATGTCGATCTACGTCACGTAAAACACATTCCATAACCTGAATACACACATTTATACATGTACTCGAAAGGATTTCTCCCGGATAAATCTTAAGGGGGATTGTCCTAACTTTTTGGGGACTTGAGATCACAAAAAGCAAACGTTTCAGATGATTAAACAATTTCCAAAAAACAATAAGTTGAAAATTTCCGCAAAATTTTCGGGTTTTTTGTTCGTTTTTGAAGCATTTTACGACCACCTGAGTCAAATTTTGTGTCTTGGGACATATTTTTTATCAACAGCAAGGAGTGTTTGTCCCCAATGGTCAAATCTTATGGGAGGCTTCACCGGTGAGGCTTCACCGGGAATCTAAAATCTGCCGCCTTGCCTTCCCCCAGACCCCAGGGTCCAGTCCCAGTGCACATATTTCAATTTATCCGGCATAGTGTAATAGCTATTTTTTGCAGGTGAAATGACCTCTTTCTTAAGTGGCCCATTTTTTGAGTAAAGTCATGAGCCGAAGTTTTTGTTGAAAAAGATCCTCGAAAAATGCAACAAAAATTAAACTGAACTATAAATTAATAATAATATACAAAATACGTGGAATCGATTTCCAAATTCATTACAAAAATCAAAGTAAACTAGATTTGAATTTGGTTAGTAAAACTACACCAAATAACTTAGTATTTTTAAACTTGGCCCATCCCACAACGCACAACCGCAAAATTTCATATCTTTCTAATCTGCGTAAGAATTGTGCATGTAAGTATATATATCACAGTCATGTTTAATCATTGGATTTGTGATTTCATTAAGTTTTTTGATATTGAACTATTGTGGTTGTTTAAAGCTTCAAAATAAAAACTTGTATCATTGCCTAGTTCTGAAAAAGTAGAACAACATCAACGGATATATGACTTGGCATAAATAAAATGGCCATTCTACCTGCAGCGCTGGGTCACAGCAGCTACATGTAACTACAACCAGAAAATTTTGACCAAAAATAAAAGCAACACATCACAAGATTACACCCGTTAGATTATAAAACAAGTAGGCCTCAAAGAGGGCATGGTTCCTTCGCCGGGTTAGAAGTCTTATGTGCTATAGTCAAAAAACAGCATTAAAACGAATATAAACAGTTTTCCACTTAGTCCTTTTTACCTGAATGAAAAACAGCAGCTTTCCATCTAGGTATGTATATAAGTGCATAAAATTTTCAAATTTGGAATGAAATCCTTTAGCTTGCAATACACTGTAACTGTATTGCGTCTTAAAATTTTGTTGCGACAACATCTTTGCCAAAATTAGCAAGTCAAAGCATGCAAATATAGTCACGAATGTATTTACGTCTCAACAAAGCAAAATATGTCAAATTAAAAAATATGCTTGAATCGAACATACGAACGAACTAGTCTCTAACAGCGCCTCTGACCACTCGGCTTCGTCGCCATATCAAACTTAAAACAGAATAGAGTGATGACTGAGCAAAATTAAAATTTTATTTTATTTCATCATATAGTGCAACAAAAGATTTTATATAATGTTATATAATAGTTTATCACTCTTATAGAAGAAAAGTGAGAACACTGTTCTGTCTCCCACGGCACAGAGACGGCAGATGCGCTTGTCGACACTGATGCAGACACTATCAAAAACAAACAGGGGTGAAAAAAACCAGTCAGTGCGCAAATGCGCAACTTCGCAACATTGATAGAGTATACTGCCCATAGTAGCTGTGTAAAGTAGATCAATACGTACGGATGTACGTATACTTTTGCTTATTTGCATATATTAGTATATGATGAGTCATGGTGAGCAACTGAAGTGCACTGTGAGCTCATTTGCATATTGCACTATGTAATTTGCATACCAAGTTACACTATATAAACGCGCGTCTGTGCATGGTTAGTCAGTCTGTTTCTTTTGCCTGCCATTATGCCTTCTCTGTGCTCACCCACCTTCCCCCAATAACCCCTGTTTCTTCTACTGGTCTCCGAGTCCTCCTGGCCTACACACTACAAACTGTGTGCCTGGATGGAAAGGTTAAAGCTATTCAAACTTACCCAAAACCAGAAAACCAGAAACGTACCGTTCCTAATTCTTCCACACTGATCAGTACTGGCATATTGAATATCTACATTTTTTTTGTTGTTAATATTTTTTGTAACCTCCCCCGCCAAGAATTGTAAAAATGGACTTGTTAGCTGCCGTGACAGGACTCGAATAGTGTTATGTTGTAAATGAGGCATAATCAGAGGCATAATCATGTAAAGTCCCATGTCGATATAAAGAGGCCTCCACAAATATTGTACGTATCCTAATAAGATTATATGCTAGAAAACTGTAAATTTTATTTGTTTTTGAGGGTCTGGGAGGGAAAGAAGGTAAGGTAAAATTTACAAAAAAAAAAAAAAAAAAAAAAGTACTCTCTATTATTTTCACACAGATAAGTATAGGGATATAAAATTTTTTAAATTTTTGAATCTCAGCGGCCGTGCATACTAATTTCAGTTAATGCACTGAAACTAAAAAAGCATGTAAATCATGCTCAGTTTCAGTGCATCACTGAAGCCTGTTGGAATGACCAGCTGTGACTTGTGTGCAGCTGGTGTGTGTATGTGTGTGCGTGTCTCTCCACAACAAACGACAATGGTAGATCGAAAATCGATCATCTGCAATATCGATTGTTTTGAATCACTTTTAATGCAGTTCTTTAAGTGATGCTCGTAACAAAACATTTAGTTACAATTTTAATCGAATCATCCAACGGAGCTGTGGCCTAGAGGTTAAGGCGTGTGACTGCAAAACACAGGATATAGGAGGTTAGATTCCCATCAGCTCTGAAATTTTTGCAATTTTTTCTGACTTCGAAAGGAAAATAATGTTATGATTTTGTGTTTGTTTGCATGTAATAAAAATCAAATGTTATATATAGCATTCTAAATCACCGGTAAATTTTTACATTGTATATATGTACTTACACATACGTAAAACGTAATCGCCGAACAGACTTTCGGACTCATTCAGAATCGATTAAAAATTAAAGAAAAACTAACTAGCAGGTACTGACAAAAAATTTTGGTCCGTGCCGCGCTTAATTTTACCGATACGGTAAAATAATACTTTAATGTGGTCGCGTCGAATTATGTGCGCTCGTCAACAGAAGTGCTTGTTTTGGACTACAGTATGTACCGATGCAAGAGTTATACGTCCACAACATCAGATTTTTTACGCGGCGGCCTCAGCCGCCGCGTATATACTATATTGCAATCGTCTTCTATTATTGCATATAGTTCTACTGTTAAACTGGAGGCAGGTCTTGAAAAAGCACTATTTGTGTGGGCGTGTGTATCATTCTGCACGCGTAGCTATATGCATTACGTTCTTAATTGTGCATTACGTGACGTATTCTGGGTTTGTCTACAGCTGGGGTTGTCTAAACACTAAATTGGATGTTTCAATAACAGCTGACAGCCAATCAATGCAAAGCTCCGCCTACTCAGCCTATACATATTATTGTACGAAATAGAGACGCATACTGTAGAAACTGGCAGTGAAAATTCTTGAAACATTTCCTAAATTTTAAACAATAGTACAGTATAAAGTACTATACTATACAATGTAGTACTATGTAGTAATTTGAATTAAACCTATAATATTCCGCATTCAAAGTTGCAACATATAACTACTGAAAATAACAAATGTGGATCATCATGTTTGGAAAAAATTCGGAATCCAAAAATTCGTCGTTTGAAATTGTTCGTCGTTTTAACGACGAGCTTTGTTTTTTTAGAACATTATTATGTTCTAAACAACAAAAGCTCGTCGTTGAAAAACTTTCAACGACGAACATTTCAATGGAGCTCAAGACATCCGTTGAAATGTTCGCCGTTGAAAATTTTTCAACGACTAACATTTGTTTTTTCAACGACGAGCATTTTCAAAGACGAACTATTGCTTTTTCAACGACGAACATTTGTTTTTCAACGACGAACATTTGTCCTATAATTACGTGTTATGTTCCTCGTTGAAAATGTTTCGATCAATCCAAAATTTTCAACGACGAACATTTTCAACGACGAACATTTTGCTTCGATAAATCGGGCCCAGGTCGTGGAAATTACGAAGAATTTCAATGAATTATAACGCTTGTGCAATATATGTACATACTAGGAGCGTAATTGCAAAATTCAGATAGGCTTCCCTACTGTAACAGTAGGTAGGCGGAGCTTAACAGTCATTGGCTGTGAAGTGCAATTCAAACAACCAATCAAAATTTTAGACAATGCCAGATGTAGACAAACCCAGACTAAACCCATTACGTAGCCACTGCTATGCTGTGTATGTATGTATGTATGTATGTGTGTGTGTTATGCTATTATGTTGTGTAGACTTTTGTGCGAGCGTGTGTCAGATCATACATCACATGTACGGTCACAGGAAAGCAATCTCATGGAACAGTGTTGTGATGAAACCTGTTATCACAATGTTTTGCAGATTAGTTATCAGCGTGTTTGCTGGCAAGTGAAATCAGACTTTACATGCCGTTGTGATTGTCCACTTTGTGATGTGTGTCGCATCGACATAGTTCGTACCGGCGATTCAAATCGGCAGTATGAATTTTGAGTCTCGACCTCAAAATTCAGAAATTTGGCAAGATCTTTTGTAAATACAGAATCTTTTCTAGCGATCAAATAAATGCACATGTCTAACTACCAGACAAATATCGGCTTTATATAATGACAGAAGTATACAGTTTACACATCCCTAAGTGAAGGGGAGGTTTCTCGCCATCGAAGTCGCGCAGACACGACACTGATGCCTTTTTTTTTTTTTGGGTGTGTGCCCCCCCCCCCTGGCCCCCCCCCTTTTAACCCTTTTGTTGGGTTTTCTTTCTCTTTTGATTTCTTCTGTTGGTTTTTGTTTTTTTTTTTTTTTTGTTTTTTGTTTATTTTTTTTGTTCTATTGTGTTAACTTACTCTGTCTTTTTTTTTTTTTTGCCCCTCTTTTTTTTTTTTCTCTCCCTTCCCTTTTTGTGATGCGTGTGTGTGGCTGACTTGGTCGTTTTTTTTTTTTTTTTTTGTGGGAGTGTTGTGTTTTTGTTTTTTGTATGTTATTTTTTTTTCTGTGTTTTTTTTTTTTTTAATTTTTTTTTTATTTTTTTTGTGGGGTGGTGGCTGCGATTGGGTGGGCGTTTAATTTCTTATTGGGCGTACCTTTTTTTTTTTAATAATTTGCGCATTTTGGAATTAAGAAATTCTTGGTTTTGCGGGAGCAAACCTCATTTTTGCTGCATGTGTTGATTTTTAAAGTTTAATTGTATTTGAGTTTTTTTGATTTGGAAATTTTTTATTTTCCTGACATTGCCGGCTAGGCTAAGAAGACAGAGAGTTTTCATGTGTAGTTACAAATGTTCGCTTTAAAGTATTTTGGTGCCGCGTTTTATATTCAAAGAATATCCTCAGCACTGTAAGCATGTCGCACCGAATTCTGTCCAAAATTAATTTGACTCTACTCGCAAAACGTGCTTGTTTGCATAAACCTGTTTTAGTAGATAAGTACGCATTCCTATCCAGTAGAGTTGAATGTAGATGGTTAGCAGACATACAGCAAAACTGAAGTCTTCGTGCACTTCCAATGTTATCCGCCGATATGGCAGCGCAACTGCTTCAAAATTGTCAATCAACGCTTGATTCGGCGTCAGTTCTACTCGTGAAGCCAATCGGGCCATATGTTTGACATACTCAACTGACCTACAACGATGTTTTCACAAAACTCATAAAAGGCTATGCGACTAGCTTTCAAAGTATGTATTATTGCCGCAAACTATGAGTGAAACAAGAGACATTACGTATTTGAATTAAAATTCTGTAGAGTTTGAATATTATTGTTCTGTATTTGGTGTTCATTTGAAGCAGTTATTTGGACGCAGAGCCGTATTCTAAGCCGTGCCTATATTAGGATTCGACGGCTTGGGTTACCAAATTCTCCTATATATCCAAGTTTAACTAAGCTAAATAAAGCATGCAGTGCACAGATCACTCTGAAACGAATTTGTGTAAGATATTTATTATAAGCACGCACCTTTTATAAGACATTCAAAAGAAGCAGCCCTAACTTCCATTTCAAAGGTTTTTTGTGTTGATTTTTAAGGATATTAAAGCCAAGATGTGCTACGCTATGCTACATCAGTACACAGAACTTTAATTGCCGTGCTCTTGGTTTTTGGTTCGAGACAAATTTTATTGTAATTTTTTAACAGTTAACTAAAATATACTCGTTGGAAGTTATTTGGTTTGCCAGACTTGCTTTTTTTAAATTGACTTCCATGTGTTACATTTTTGAAAAAAATGGCCTGTAGACATGTAGACATTGAGACCCGTGAAATTGAGACATTGAGGCACAACACGAATGTAAATGATTTAAAATCCTTATCTTTAATAATTTAATATTTAATTTAAAATATTTAGTTGGCCTGTCACGACTCAAGGATAAAAGTGTCGTCTAAAATTTGTCCCCCGGACACTTTTATCTAAATAAAAGTTTCCCCCGGACACTTTAATCAGGATAAAAGTGTCTCACCACTAAAACTGTCATTGATGGGTCAGTTCAACCTCTTGTTCACTTCGACTTCTGGTTCAGGTTCACTTTCATTTGCTCTGTGCGCAGAACGCACACTGCACACATAACTTGACTTACTTACTGACTCAAACGCCTTCTACAACAGAATCCTGTTCACGGCGGCCCCGGTCCGGTTCCAAGAGTGCCCACAATCTGACGTAATTGACCCCTGTCACTGGCTAACTCCTGGACCGTCTGATTCCAACAAAATCGGGCGTGGCCATAAGGTCGCATGACTTCCTTTAGGTCCGCTTCAACACATCCCCTCCACGTACGCCGTTGGCCACCACGTTTCTTCTTCCATCTATGGGGCGGATCGGCAAAAAAGACTTGCTTAGGTAACCTTCCTTCGTCCATGCGAGCTACGTGTCCAAGCCATTTCAGTCTTCGTACTCGGATGCGATCTTTCATGGTTATCCTACCTCCGACACGTGCACGGGTGGTGGCATATGAAATATGACTAGAGCGATGGATTCGTAGTATGCTGCGTAAGCAACGGTATTCGAAGGACTGCAGCGCTTTCACATCTGCTACACGTAATGGTAAGGTTTCCATGCCATACAGCAGGACGGATAAAACCATTGTGTCGAAAATACGCATTTTAGTGCGCAGCGTGACTTTTATAAGGCGCCAGATCGCTTTGTTCAACTGTTTAAAGGTGGCCGAAGCCTTTCCAATTCGAATGCGCATCTCTACTCCTGCATCGCAATTTATCGCGACTTCACATCCCAAATAAGAAAATGATGTTACTTGCTGCAGGGATTGGTCACCGATTCTTAAGTTGGGACCGATGTCAAAATTAGCCATGGCTTTGGATTTCGGCACGTTAGCACGGAGACCAAGATATCCACTTCGGGCTGCTACATTGCTCATCAGTTCCTGCATGCGATCTGCCCCTTCCTGCACAAGTACCACGTCATCTGCGTACTCTAGATCCGCCAAGTGACGATTGCAGCCAAACAGAGCTCCATCATCGTTGGACAGCGGGGGACATTTTGATCCAGATAAAAGGGTGAGGGGGGCACTTTTAACCGAATTGAAGTGTCCGGGGTAACAAATTTTAGAGGAGACATTTTTATCCGTGACAAGCCTTTGTTTACTAAACTCTACATTTGCCTGATTGAAAAATAAATTGTATTTGCACACTAAACATCCTGAATGCCTGAAGTGAATTTAAACGACTTTAGAAAACATATGGACCTACGTGTTATTTATTTCAGGAAACAGTTTCAACTTGCCGCAAACAATCGGTCTTTTCAGCCACTGTTGCGTGTTTCTGCGGTTTCGTCCTTTAGCCTTGTTCGACGTCATGAAGACAATCCTGCAAATTCTGCAATTCTTTCAAAAGATATATTAAGATTACAGAAGCTAAGTCAACCAGCTATTATTTAACGCTATGTATGTTTATCTAATAAAATTAAATCTATATAAAGTTTTTCAAGCACCCATTTTACTAGTTTATCTACATAGTTATCGACTTTATCTAGTTCATTGCTCATGCACGAATATCGTTGGCATAGCATGTTGCTACAGATGAAATAAATTTGTTATGCGACGTATCATAAAACATTGCATGCAGCCTAATGCATCACTTCCACTTCATGAAATAGACTTCTTTGTACTGATAAATCAGGAGCACCTTACTTCTGCCACGTACAGCAGTATAAGCAATGACCGAGATCGGAACACAGCTTCAAAACAATGGCTATTATTTTAACTCCTTAAACTCCTTAGCATACATAAAAACCTAAATTGAAGAAAGGTATAAAATGTGCGAGCTGACTCGTTGTATTCAATGAAACAAATACAAATACCAGCCCTTAATGATAATCTGTGTAAAATTTTTGTCGGAACATGCAATGTATGGGAACTAGATCGAATAATGACAAAAAGCAGTCTTGTGTAACTATTAATCAAAGGGCCAATTCCTGAAACGGATTACAAGGATTAGATTAAAATCTGCTTTCATAACAACTGCTCTCAGTGGATAGATTGACGCACAACATTTTGTGCACAAATGAGAAGTACTATCATTGGATGTGCCAAATTTTATATGAATTCATAATCAATGTTATCAGTTATTGACAATATAAATTTTAATTTAATCCATTTAATCCATTTTAGGAATTGACTTAACGTAGATTGTGGAACGTGCCTTCAGTTGCTAGAAGCAATAATGTACATCTGTAAGATCTTTTGAAATGGTGAAACTGTTTTTTCTTGATTGTGTTTGAGTATTTGTTGTATGTCTAATGTTCATTAAACATAAAAGCAAAACATTGTAAGCATAGATGCACATAGGGGGGGGGTAGGGGGGGTATCGACCCCCCCCTTCGGGGGGTCGGCCCCCCCCCCCCCCCTCAGACATCCGGCACCCCCCCCCCTCAACCCCCCACCCCCCCTCTGATGGCCAAGAAAGTGCCCCAAAAATGCGTAAAAAGTTGAAAAATTGCAAAAAATTTTCGCCTTCGGCGAAAAAAGTACCCCAAAAATGAGTTTAAAATCGAAAAATACTGAAAAATTTTCGGCTGTCGCCGAAAAATGGCCAGAACCAGGCACCACCCCCCCTTCCGCCAAGGGTCGGGCACCCCCCTCGCCGATTCACCGCGTGCATCTCTGATTGTAAGCATTTAAAATGTATATCGTGAAATAAGTGTATCAGTGTAAACAAAGATAATAAACTTGTTAGTAATCTGTAACACTGATTGCAGAAGCCCGTCATTGATTATGGTGATTTGATTAAGTAATTAAATGTCTGATCCTTGCCCTCGGGTTCAGTTTTACGAGATACAGCAGAAGCAGTACTAATTTATATTATTTTCGTCATATAACTTAACCTCTAAAAAACATTAAAAATTAATTTGAAATTCTGATTTACCTGATAAAAACTTGCCTGAGTATGTGCTTATATATGTATATATATGCTAGTAAAAAATATCTTAAATTTAAATTTTAAGTTAAAAAATATAAATAAATTTTTATTTATATTTTTTAACATTTTTATCCATTTATTTCATTTATTAGTCATTTTACATAAAAAATCCTATAATTATGTTAATTTTGTCATCTAAAACTATGGTTTTGAAAAACCATGGTTTTAAATTGTTGGTGAAATGCAGTTTAAACCATAGTTTTTCTAAACCAGGTTTAAACTATGGTTTAAGGGGGCGCTCCGGGAATCGGGAGTTGCCTCAAAAGTCTGCAAAAACCTGATAAAACTAGAATATTACTAAATAAGTATTTAGTATGGTAAGAAATAACCCTTGTGTAAAATTTCAAATCACGTGATATTGTCACGTGACTGCCAGAGCACTGCACGTGAGTGAATTTTCGGCAAGCGATAACTAATAGCATGTTTGTCTTGCAATCATGATTCATATATCAAAATGTAGCCCTTGCGCTCTTCTAGTTGAACATTATTTTTGTTTTCGATTATTTAGTGCGAATTTATTAAAATTGCAATTTTTGTATTTTCGAGGTCGGTCTCTCAGCACTAAAAGCAGTGGTATTATGGTCTAGAACATTATTTTAAAAAAATAAAAGAATGTTCAACTGCGCACAATGATAGGCTATCTTCATGCCAAATTTGAGCCGAATCGGTTGAAGCAGCAAAAAGATATCGAATGCCGAAAATTACCGTGAGCACTGCTCAGTATAATTTTTTTGAGCCAGCAACTTTGCGTAGCGGTGCTCGATTGCACTGAAACTTTGCAAAATTTTTGGGAGCCAAGACCTTACTAAAAACAGTTTAGGTAGCTAAGCAATGTTACACTGTTTTTTAGATAATTTGAAAATGTACCAAATCTAACACAGTTTTTGGTAAAAGCCGGTTGGCGGGCAAAAATGGAAGTAAAAATTAATTTTGCCGTTTCAAACATTTTTCACGTGCTATTTTGTGTCTAATGATGTGAATTGATGAATTTTTAATAAATTTTTGCTCAATGTTCACCCATTTGGCAGTTTGCCAGTAAAAACTATAAAATTTTGCAATTTTTCTAATATCTTGATATTGGTATCAAACGAAAGCCCACATCATTCTGAGTAACTTTGCTTCTTGACACAGGTCCGAATTCGTTAGCTGAAAAAAGTTATGGCCCAATACCTTGATTCCCAGAGCGCCCCCTTAAACCAGGTTTAAGGAATTTGATTGGCTGACGTGCTCAGTCAGCCCAGTTTTTTAGAAACATTACGTTAGAAATTTGCTCAATTTTAGAATAATTTCGTAAAGAAATGTTCTGTCGAATGGGTTTTTCTAAACCAGGTTTAAACCATAGTCGTGGTTTAAACCATGGTTTTTAAAAACCACCGTGGTGAAATCAACCCATACTGTCATGTCTTTTAGCCAAAATCTCAATCATTAAGCTTTCTACTCACCAGACTTCTTCTACTTCTTTAACTTTTTTGGATGTACATACATGTATTTAGTATTGAAGGCATGTGGGATTTGTACTCCTGCGAGGGTACTTGCAATTAGACAGTATATCTGTTTAATTAGCGTAAAGTTTTCGTTTGCCGTCATTATCAAATTTTTGAGTTTTTATGATAGGCTATATACTTTTTATTATGTATTTTGTAACCCACACTTAATTCCTGAACCGTCATATTATTACACCAATACTTTTGAGAATAACCCTTAGTTCCATAAGCATACATTATAAATGTATTTTCTTTGACAATAACAATCTGTGCTAGAATGTTGGCATGGTTGTCTGATTATTTGAACGCTAGGGTGTCGTAGCTTAGGTATAAGTTGTTCTGACATGTGAAAATTCTGACAAAATCAAATTTCTACCTGCTATATACTTCATGTGGTCGTTTTTAAGCTTAATCATCGCTTTTTTTCATTGGTTATTTTATACAGTTTCAAACATTATTACCATTAGTGTTTTACAAAAATATTCACCAAAAAGAATTGAATTCTGGCGTATTTTTAGCTAACAATTTGCTGCAGTTTCAATGAATGACTGATGATTAATTATTAACAATCGTCTTTTTCTTTTTTCGACACATCCAATAGCGCATACATTTTAAATGTTTTTTCGTGGTCTTACCTGAATTTTTAATTTTACAAGTAATAACAGGAAAAGGCATAAAGTAAGATGAGAATTAGCAAAAATGAATAATGTCTGTGTAAGTCCGGTACTCAGGGTTAAGAACCAACTTCATTTCATACTGAGGTTCAATTCATACTTACAGCCGAAATTGCCGACAAAATTGCGAAACAATACGCCTATAAAGGGGTCTTAAAGGGACATATCATGAACACGGAAATTTTGAGAGTATGAATCAAATCAACCCTAAATGTTAAGTCAGGTTACAACCCCTCTTATGTTGGAAAACTTTTTTTCCTATGAGCTTTCTTTGTTTCTTGTCAAAAAAAGACAAAAGTAGAATCAGCTTCTCGGTATGTGCGCGGTGATGCTTGATAGACAATAGCAAGTGCGCCATACTGTTTCCAATTATTTCAACAGTTTTTACATTTACCTTATATTCTTTATACATACTGCATGCACGAAAGTAACGTAGAGCCTTTTTACAAATTAAAATTAACTGGATGAGATGAACTATATTAACTTAAATCAACATAGTAATAAGTTGACTTGAATTGAAATTCTGCATGGATACAGAAATTACATGGTTTAAATGTTCTGCAAAGTTTTATAAACTTTTGTCAATCTTATACTGAGCTACGGAAGTTATTCCAGGTGATAAAATCCCGTTAAGTTTAACTTGATTTAATTTAAAAGTGATTACATTTCCATTTCTACAACTGTAACGCAAAGCGTCCGCTGGGCGTAAAAAATGTCTATAAAAGTAATTAATGATACAAACTTTCAAACAAAGTTGTTCATACGATAGTTGTGACTCACGTATCACCCCTTCTTAATTCCTAAATTGCAACAATCAAAGCAAATGCAACAAGTCACCAAAAAACATAGTGAAATATTACGGGTGATAATATAACTATGACACTTCATCTACAAAAAGTCTTATTACACTATTTTTTCAAATTAAAGATTAATTTTCATTGCGTGTTCTATAACGTCAAGAAGTTGTTACCTCCAAAGATAATGGAATCTTTGAAATAAAAATATTTTCAGTGCTTAAATTTTTAAGTAAGTTAGATTTCAACACATTGTTCAATTTTCTGTGCTGGTTATATAAGCGTACCACAAGAGCGCTACAACTGTCTAAAGTGTATGTAGCCTAGGGCCTATTCCTTTACCGGATTAAAGGGTTAATTATAATCGGACTAAAAGGTTTAAAAATTAAGCTTAGAAATGCCGTTCCAAAACCTCCGGACTAAACGGACTTAACTTTTAGAGCGCTGCTTTTTAGTCGAACTAAACGGACTTAACTAAGCACGCTAATGTGAAGCGTGCATGTTAAATCCGTTTAGTCTGGGTTTGGGGGGGGGAGGAAAAGGCGTTTTTTTTGTCTGTTTGTCGTCTGTTGAACCTCGGACTAAAATAAGTCCAGTCCGTTTAATCCGGTGAAGGAATAGGCCCCTAGTCACTCATTACACATATAACTATGTTTATTTGTTGGTTTGTTTGTTTGTTTATTGATAATTGCCAACATAAAATCCCTGGAAGGGGAATATTATTCTAAAAATACAAACACTTTATGCAATAGCTTACCAACATAGCATTGTATACAAGAACAAACTCTTCCTGCATTAATTATTAATGTAGTCAAATAAATACATTTAGCGAATTTTCACAACTCGTCAGTGTCATTTGAGGAAATTATTGAAGAAGACACACGTTCAGAGAGAGTGCAAGAAAAACTTAACCAACAAATCGATTTAATCCTCAATTTCCTCTAAATCGCACAGATTACATAATTTTTCACTTCGTGGTAGACGCTGAGTAAGCTTTCCATGCCACCGGCTTCTATAAATTTGGGACGAATCAATTCGGGCGATCCAAGACAAAGGCGGCTAAGGGTTATTTTATGACTTGTATTTTTAATTACATTCGGGTGACTTTATCGAGTAAATCCTGTTTTAGATTTTCTAAAAAAATCTGGGCTTGTTAACGCACAAATTTCTGTGCATACGTGGTTTCCAAAGTTTCAAATTAATTTCTTCCTAATGCTGTTCAGCATTATTTTCTGAAATATCTTTTTCCTCTTGTCTTGCCCAAACATTAATACTAGATATATAACAGATAAACAAGACTAGTTAGTTACCCCAGTGCGCACCCATAGTGTAACAGTGATTTAATAAACAATTAGCAATTAACTTTAGCGTCAACAGCTGTAAATTTTGCCAATGGCTACAACAAATTATGCTTAGATTTTTCTGCCAAGGCCTACTACCACTCTAAAGGAGTAGAAACTACTGTCAATCAACTACTACCACTACGACGACTAAAGCAGCAAACTACTTGACGAACTACAAACTTGACAAACTACAATGAAATAAAATATTTTATTAAAATATTAAACTGGGGCATTCACTTCTGTCTTCGCTTGGGGATCGGAAGTCAGGTGACAAAAATGGCCCTGAACTTATTCTTAAATACCCCTAATACTACTAACTAACAAATATTAATTCCGTCCATTCGGTATGTAGCTTACGAATCACTCGTATTGAAGTTACTATTCGTAGCCTGATAACTTCAACACAAGGCAGATGTGAATTTGTCCTCAAATAAGTGCCGCAACACCTTTGGCGTAAAAAAACAAAGTTTGACGGTCGTAACATTTCACACATTTCCATAGTGCTGAAGATACAAAAATAAATATAAATAAATAAATGCTAAAGATACAATTTTTGCACCAACTTTTTTTACCGTTGACGAACTATGTCTTTACGTTTTAACTCTGGATTGGCGTTGCTTGGACTTGACGTAATTTTTACTGAGCGCTATCTTAGGACGTTAGAAAAAGGGATTAGGCTTAGGGCTAATTTGATCGCGGTATCGTCCATGTCAATTAAATAGTAGTGTAGTGTACTCATGGCGTTTGGTTATTTTTATATCTGCATTATATATAGTAAATGTATTGTATGCACGAAAACGTGCAATTTATACTTTCATCAAATTATTTTACAAGTACACTACATCGGCTATGTAGAGAAAACGCATTAGCTGACCCAAATAAAACAAAATTAGTATTCAACGACGAAGGCTATTTTGTCTAGGAGCATATTAGCATGTGTGTGTACCTTACAGCTTCCAACTTATTTTTTGTGTTCATCAGCTGTAAAGAAGATTTGTTTGTTTACGATTAGTTTTAGTGTTTACCGATATTTCTTCATTGACGATTAGCTGTGGTAAAACATGTTGAAATATATTAAAAACCAACAAATTTTTCTCTGAATTTGTGCAACCAAAAAATATGTCAGACATAAATTAAAATTCATTTTTGAATTTGCCCATTAAAGCAGTCGAATATGTACCTTTCAGATTTGCTTCTTTCTTGTGTTGAAGAACAGTCAAACTACGAACTAGTCTCGAAGACAAGAGCATGCCTATTTGTCTTGTAGTTACATACCTACCGAATATAAACGTATAGCAAGAAAATTCTGTTTTTAAATTAGGGCATAATCCAGTGTTGAAACTGTTTAAATGTTGAAATTCATAATCCACTTACCATCAAATGTTATACTGCAGCGAAATTAAACTTTTTATAGTGATTGCATGCTATGTTGCTAGAACTCAAAACATGACATTAACTTACATATGTAGGTGTAAGTCTGTAGCACAAATTTTAATTGCATTTTTTCATTGTTGTGCACTATCAATATGTACCGAAACGGATGTTTAATGGGTGCACTGCAACCGCGACAATAAATTTCAGCATCACCCTGAAAAAGAAAAACCAAGCAGGCGTCATTAACAGGTTCATGAAAACTTAATGCTGTTGGGCTTGAAGTTTGCTTTTATAATTAACTAAATTAGTTTCGTCCTACAGCCTACATATGTTTAACACTGGATAATAAAAGTGTTTTGTTTTAAAACATGTCACATAGGGCCTTTTATAAAATTGGATTTAACGGATTTGATTTAAGTTATTTTTGGTAATAACCCAGCACAAAATGAAGATAGCAGCTGGCTGAAACTTCTCTCTAAACGGCTTACATACATTATTTCTGTGTGTGTAAAGTTTCAGCAAACCACGTGTAACTGACGCTGCGTTATGGACGAAATAAATTTAAATCTAATCCGATAAATCCAATTTTTGATAAGACTCATAGTAAGAAGTCACACAATAATGTTCATTCCAACTATTGTCATTCCAAGTATTGTCACTTCAACCTTGTCGTTATATTGTATGAAAAGTCGTGTTTTGCGATTTCGCGGCAAAAATGGTGGTACGTGCGGCAGCCTCAGCCTCCGCATACGTGCTTTACTATTGCAAACGTCAGATGTTTATAGTGTACAACATTCAAGTTCTGAATCCTTTTTTTTGGATTTTGATTTTTTTATGGATTAAAGCATGCGGCACATGTTTTTCGGCCGTCGCCGGCTGGTCTTATCAAGAGTACACTCTTATGAAGTATTACAAATGTCAGGTGTTATTGTACTTCTGCGGAATGCTGTTTGCTCAAGTTGAGTACAGCGCAACTACGTTAATCTAAATCATAGGCACAGATTAGCCGCTTTTTTTAGCTTAGAGACGTCGAAAAGTTTGTTTATAACAAACGCGCAACAAAGACGTATTCGCCCAATGCTATTTGCTTTTTCGGTTCATATGTTGCATCATTGTGAATGACATAAAAAGCCACTTTTTCTCGAACTATCGTTTTTACAATCGCATGTAATACATTAATACATATACTTAGCAGATTAATACTTAATTTTATTTTCAATACATTGCTTTTTTCGTAGTTTTTGTTGCCACAGTCCCCCTTCCTTTCACAAATTCTTCAGACTCGGCTACCTAATAACCCCTTTATGTAAAAAAATTCCAAACTCCAGCGGACCGAATAGACAGCACTCGTGTGAGAGAAGGGAAGGAATACACCTTGCAAATATATCTTACTGAAAAATAATTACATTGCTTCACTGAAAACAACTTCAATCTTGAACGTTCTGTGTCTGCCTAAGTTGGTCTGGTCTCGGTGGCTCTCCCTTGCTAATCAAGAACTCTCATTAAACAGACAGTCCAACCGACCTCGGGGGGATAATTAGTGGTCTCAACCTTAAATAGACCACCACTGGCTTTGGCAAAACAGAATCTTTGGGACATCTTTACACACAATTTGCCTGGGATGTATCGTCATTTATCGAAGTCATTTACTCTAATTCCAATAGTTCTTAGTATCAGGTGCCAGTTACGACCCGTATTGAATTTTATTTATTAATATTATTAGCAAAGAAATTGCGTCCAAAAGTAGCCGTGGGTTATTTCGAGCAAATCATAAATATCAATTTAATTATAAATTGGATTAATCAAACACCATTAGACTTAACGATCACTTAATTTTAAGTATTTCATGGGTATGCGAACTGGCATGCTTGTATTTTCTTTTCGAAACACAACTATTTATTGGCTTATAGAGACTTTTGCTTTTACGGGAGTTTGAACTTGCAAAATGTTCAGTAATGTGTGCGGTTACCAGTATAGAGCAAAGTCTTGAGTGGCCATTCGAAATAATTATGGTGAGATTAATTCAGCCAAAACATGTTCACAAACTTTCAGCGTATTGGACTACGCATGTGATAAACTTCGTCAATTCAATGGCATTGTAACTGTGCATCCTGTTCGTCGGCGTACGACGAGACTCATCCTGTACAAAAATTGACCAAGGGTGGCCGAAAAATGGCGAACAAAAAATTTTCTGTGAAATTCAGTTTTTCCTTTATTACGTTAAAAACTTAAAAATAGATCACTTCTAATTAAAAATGTTGGTTCTTCACTTTACGACAAGCCTTGTTCACTTTTTTGAAGGATGAAGCTCGACGAACACAAAACTTTTCGCGCACAGTATTTTGCTGAGAAACCTTTTTAAGGCCAATTTACACCATCGAACTTGCTCCGGACCAGGTTCGGAGCAAGTTCGGAGCAAGTTCGATCGTATAAATTGGCTTCTAGAGTTTTGAGTAGTATTAAACAGCAAAATTTTTTAATCCACGTGCTATTTTTTAAGACCTCAAATTAAGAGAAGTATAGTCAGGTTCGTTCAGTAAAAGAATGGAGCCAACAGACCGCCGACAGCAACTTATTGTCTTAGTATTAGTTATTCTTAATAATCTTAATATTAGTTCAACAAGTGTGAAGTAGACGAAACTAAAGTCTGATAATAATAACTAAACAAGCCGAATCTGCGGCAAAATCTTCAGTAAGTATAAAGCAGTAAGTACATTGGCCAGAGGCCATCGTAAACCTGGTGGGTCAGTTTTCCGATTCATTTTTGTAAAAAGCGTATAATTCTGCAGCCACCAAAACTGCAAAATCTCAGTCAAAAGGTATTAAATAGTGAGGTTTAATCACTGTATGTACTCCGCTGCCATTTTTACTGAACAACTGTCCATTTCAACTTGGTCTGTTTTTGCGTCACTTTTAAAGCAGGCAACACTGTCACTGGCAAACACTCGAATAGAAATATAAGTTTTACTTGATGTAAAAGCATAAATTTTCAGGAATCTTAGTGCATGAGTGGTTAGTGTGTTAGGTTTGTAACAATAAGGTAACTGCTTCGATTCCTAGTGCATCATTCTTTTTTATGACTTGCATTTTCGCCTACCGCTGAACATCTAATGTTAGAAGAAGTAAAAATACAAGGCATTTGGTAGTGACAGACGCAAATGTACGGTAGAAAACGTGTACAACACAGCCAGCACATAAGCACTTTAACGTTAGCTGTGTGTTAAGATACCAAAATTAAAATTAAAGACCTGTTGGGCTGTGGACCAACAGGTAAAATTTTGAACCATGAGACAAACAGGTGGCGTGGTTTTTGCGACTTCTCACTGCACTCATGCTTCTGACTCATATTGACTGCTGTCGGCAATGAATTTTCTTTGTATTTGGAACTACTCTGTTCGTGATTCGGTATGAATGATCCAAAATGTGCATTCTTGTTGTAAAAACTACCATTGTTTTGTTTTTAGCCACAGTACTTGAAGTTGAAATCCATGCATTTTAAGTGCCAGTACTTGAAAAAAGGCTTCCTACTCAAAATTTTCTGCGCAATAAATTACATGCAGACTTCTATTGCAAAATCGGGACGAATATAAAAATGAAGAACTGAAGATATTATTATTTTATTGTGAAAATGCGGACATAGGGAGTTTATTTTTGCCTTTTTTCTCATTTTTTTGGGTCTGAATCCCGCTATTACAAAATAAAAAATAATCGTAAACAAAAATGATAACCGTTTAGTATACAAGCAGTTTTTATTGCTAATTTCTGCTGAGACTAGCGAAATCCTAGTCCGACTGACGCCATGGACTCTCAATCAAATGTGTCTGTGTCGTTTTGAATGTTTTGCAAGCAGAATTATAATGTAGGTATCACTACTAATTATCAAAGCAGCTACGAATTTTTGTTATACGTGGCAATTACATGCTATTGTGAAAGCCCCATTGTTTTTGTTAGTCTGAAAGTATGGCATAACTTTCTACATTCGGCTGAAACATCTTCCTGACATTATTTTGCTGTACCTTTCATATTTCGTACTCACATTTATAAGGCCTTTCAGTAAGGTACAAAATTTGTTCGGGTGTTGGGTAGGGTTAATATTGTCAGACTCGCGGTCGGGTTAAACTAGTTAATTTGAATCCCCGTAAATTGGTCGTTTATGTCAATAGTTGGAAAAAATACTGCTAAATTTGATTCAAAGAGATTCGCAAATCGGAATCGTGTCGGGTTGATTACGGGGCTTGTGAAGGTCGGGTCGGGTTAATATTATTTGACTCGCGGGTTGTGTCGGCCAGTTCGGGTCGAAATTTTTAGTGTTTTTATTAGTTTAGAATTTCTTCAAAACGTCGAACCTAGAACGTCAAATATCCGTTTTTATTTTGCCCTTTTTTCCTCAACGCAATTTTTTTGTTTGCTTTATGCAGAATATTTTTGGTTTTGTCTAACTAGTGTTTTTCCAGTTTGTCTTTCTAGTTTTTTCTAAAGCCCAAATATGCCTCTTGCATGCCATATTATTCATACTGAAGTTTATTCAAAAAGTAAAGACTATGGGAAAAGACAAACCTTCTTCACTGTGTAAAAGCATATGTAATTTCACGTTTAACGTAAACGTTAAACGTTTAACTCGATTAAAATTCACCCGGTACTGAAAGGCCCCAGGTCGTCGACATCGGTCATCAAGACCTTTTTGTTTCTAGTCGTCGCCAATTTCGGTCGTCTACCAGCCTTAGAGTGGTCCAAGTTATTAAAATACCCTCAAGAATACTATTAATTTGTTTGGAGAAGTTAATAGTTTTTGTTATCATCTTGCTATTGTATCTCAACGGATCTTTATCTCTTTAATCGGGTCCACAATAGTTAGTTTTTCATTCGTTAGTGTTATTGTCCTTGTGTCATTTGGTTAATGTTTGGGCTCTTAACAATACTTTCAGCAATTTCATCTCCAGTTAAATATAAAAATGGTTGAGTTATTAAGCTCCTATAGAGCCCAGGATTTCTCCAAATTTGATTGCCTAACATGGGGCTTGAGAGGCAGTCATAAAGTTAACTGGAACGCTATTAAATTTCAGCCGACTACTTTAGCAGTCAAAATGTCGTATTTAAGCGGTCCATGTCCGATTCTAATATCTATAACAAGTCAGATATCTTCTGGTTTTTTCATCAGACTTAACTTGCTTTTAATATACTTCGCCTATTCTTTTGTTGCTGTCACAAGTTTTGTACAAGTTAAGCCCGGTCCATACTTATCTTTAAGGACACAGTGACAAGAACACATTTCTGTCAGCTGCTGTGAAGAATTAACAGAAGCGGTCCTGCAATTTTTTTGCAAATCAATTGAAACTAATCCCAACTTTCTCTGTGAAAAAAATTGGCTCATTTAGCCTCGAAGTCTTCTTGGATTTGTTTAGAAAACAAATGTTGAGTTTTGGAAAAATGTTGCAACCAAACACGCAACTTGACTGAACCGTTGCCTCATAGTGCATGTTTTCTTTCAAACTTACACTTTCTCTGTTAAACCTGGTTTATACTTTTCATTATCCTAGCCCTAATAATTTTGTTTTAAAGCATTAGTTAGAAAAATTTGGTCAACACCAGCCTTGATGCAAAAAATAGTCAAAACGACATTGTCATTACTTTACCAAAATGTTACCTTGTCGTTGTCCCAAGTACTCACAGACAAGCATGAACCGAGCTTTAACGTTTTCAGTCTCAGTCTCAGCAAGAGTACATAATAGGAAGAGTATGACACTCTTCCTATTATGCCTAGCAGCGCGCGTCCAATGCGCAGCGCGAAATAGGCCTTTTATGTACGGTTTTGAGGGGGGGGTACCCCCCCCTCAACTGAAGACCCCGTACTCAACTGAGGGGGGGGTACCCCCTACTCAGTTCGATACCCCGTGCTCAACTGAGGGGGGGTACCCCCCCCTCAACTCAGCACCCCGTCTTCAGTTGAGGGGCCCCCTTTTTTTATGGACTGTGAAAGTTTTTTTGCCCCCCCCCCCCCCCTCAGGTCAGTACCCCGTCTTCAGTTGAGGGGGGGGGGGGTACCCCCCCCCCCTCAGTTCAGCACATCAACAAAAGTCCTTGTCAGTGTCTTGAAATGAGGGGGGGGTACCCCCCCCTCAACTGAAGACGGGGTACTGAGTTGAGGGGGGGGTACCCCCCCCTCAGTTGAGTACGGGTCTGCAGTTGAGGGGGGGGGTACCCCCCCCTCAAAACCGTACATAAACGGGCTATTTCGCGCTGCGCATTGGACGCACGCCCGTAGGCATAATAGGAAGAGTGTCATACTCTTCCTATTATGTACTCTTGGTCTCAGTAATGTCTTGATATAACTATAACACTAAACCACCAAAACTGAATTTAGTTCTATTCGATGCTAATACCGTATTTAGACACGCCCATAGTTTCTGCAGTTTTACCTTATAATTTATTTTAAGCAGTTTTACATATATTGCATGTATAGGTAAATTACACATAACATCTGCGGGTTCGGTATATATAATCACAGTTATAGATTTTTGATTCCATTACCATCTGACACCACAGAAAACCTTGTAAAAAATACATTCAGAACTAGTGTTTTGTTTTTATTAAACCGCCATTAGTAAACTGCTTTCCTATTTAATATTAAACTATAGTCACTTTTAAGTTTGTTCATAAACAATATGGTAACACCAAATTGATGACAACACAGTATAACTCCTTGAGCTGTCAGAAGATTAAAAAAATAACAATACGTTAACTAAATTTGTATTTTTTAAAATTGGTTAGAAACTGAAAGTCGCTTATTTTTGTCTTTCGTGTGTGTGACCAAACATAGGTAGCTAAACCCAGGGACGGGCAGGTAGCGTAATGTATTCACTGTACTCTGGATTGCTGAAATTTGTTTTTCGTCGTGAAATAGCGTGGTTTTTTGCCCCTTGGTTCATCAATTTTTAGTTAGACTTTACAAATACTGTAATAAAACCCCCCGTTACAATCGGGAATAGTGGATAACACTTTCGAAGTCGACGCGAGACCCGAGTTTGATTATCATACCTTCCGCTAAAAAAGCGGGACTTCGTTTCCCAATATCTGTGTGAAGTAAGATAGGACCCTTTGGCCTAGAGTACTCAAAGGGATCATCGGCCCAGTAGTGTAGAGCGCTGGTCTGCAGATTCACGGATGGTTGGAATCCCCCCCTGGGTCATACTGATGCTGTCTTTCTTTCTGTAAGAATCTCTCCTCCCGTTCTTGACACATGCATACAAAGTATAGGTATACTAAAAACATCAGTAGGAAGCATTCCATTTTGACTTTAGTAAATAATTTACTTGGTTGACTGAATATAGTTTAGTTAAGCAGTTACTTTTTTTACCTTTTGCAATCGGAAGTTTTCAATTTTACATGTAAATCTTGCCTATTCAACCAGCACATACATAATTAGAACTACTCAGTCAGACAACTTTGTTAAACTTATATAATATGCTTAGATCGCTACAAAAACTTACTGAAAGCTCACACACAGTTTGATGAATTTAGCTTACAAAGAAAAACAAAAAACAGTGAACACTGAACTGTCCTTGCATCCTTGCACGTTCTTGGACTCTGTGATTACATTTCTGTATACAAGCGTGTAATATGTACTATTGTCTCATTGCTTCGACGTTAAAACCTAACAAACTCTTCAGCTGAATGATAAGAGGTGAAATTGTGAGGTCTGAGTGTCAATATTCCCCCGGAAATACAAAGCGCGGCCACTAGTTGGCAGATGAAAAGAATTTTTTATGAATTCTGCACACATTTACTGCTGAGCAGCTCCAAAGTCTCTCAAACAGCAAAAAAATGCATGAAATAGAAAAAATTTAACGATCAGGACATATAAAATATTCTCATTCACTTATGATCTTGAACTCTAACCAAGGAGCCATAGCTCCCGAAGCCAGCATCATACCACTAGACCAGCTGTCCGCATGATTAAAACATCAAAAAACTTTGGTTATCAGCATGGAATGCTAACTTTTATTAACAGATATTATTCTATTGCTTGCAGTGTATTTGTGTATTATATGGGTAATTTTGAAAATCTGCATCGTTTCACAAGCAGTGGTGTTAGCTCTGGTAGTTAAGCTTTTCGTTTTATCTCATATCAGTAACAACCAATTTTGGAAAGAAGTCGATTTTGATTGCTCAACTCAACTTAAATGCTCAACTACTAGGGTGGATTTCACCACGGTGGTTTTTAAAAACAATGGTTTTACGTACGTTTTCCTATAATTTGCACATAATCTCATTACGAAATATCGCCTGATTCGTTACGAATTTCGTAAATTTTCTAAAACCATGGTTTTTGCTCAGTTGGAAATTCAAACCTGCAGCAGAGCAGGTTTTTGTTCTGCTGAAATTTCAACTGAGCAAAAACCATGGTTTTAGAAAATTTATGAAATCCGTAACGAATCAGGCGATATTTCGCAATGAAATTATGTGCAAATCATAGGAAAACGTACGTAAAACCATGATTTTTAAAAATCACCGTGGTGAAATCCACCCCAAGAGTTAACCACCGCATGTGTAACGAAGGATGCAAACACATTTCGAACGAAGAACGAACTTCAACAATGAAGGAGTACAAGTAATCGCTAAATTTACCCAACCTGTTCTTTGGTAAATTTTTTATTGTTAAAAATTGAAGAGAGATATACACAAACAACTGCAGAAAACATGCTACTACAAAATAGCAAGTTAAATTACTGAAAACTAGAACACAACATTACATTAACATGTTACATAAAGTACGACTGGAGAAATTACTGTCACTTATTTTACATTTTTTATTATTTTAATTCCTATTTCATTTGACAAAAATTAGTGGCACCACTTGAGAAAACAAACATGTGATTTCGTCAGAAAAAGAATAATTTTTGACTATAAAGAGTATAGCATATAGCAAGTAGTCGCAGAAGTCATGCCACTAAAATAAGTCAGTGGCGCATCTTTTTGCGCGGCCGCCTCAGCGGCCGTGCATAGGTACTAAATTCAGTCAATGCACTGAAACTGAAAACGCATGTAAATTATGCTCAGTTTCAGTGCATTGAACTGCACTGCTGATATCATACCATCTTGCCTGCTGATGCATGCGTTGTGCGTGTGCGTGTGTGTGTGTTTGATTATGTAGGAGGACTGCAGTTAGATTTCACAACGAAAGTGAAATGGATGAATTGTGTTGCTAGAAATTAGGTATGTGCTGTGTCATTTCGTTAATACAGATGGCGAAAAGCCATAGTTTTCGAGACAGGATAAAATGTTGAAACGGAAGCCAACTTTTTACAATATTTACAACAAGAGTCAATATTTAACAAGAACTGTACTTTGAGGCATCTGCAAAACGTATCAATTCACAAAAATATTACAGTAGTAGCATGTATGTCATTTAAAATTTTAACGAGTGCCACCAAGCCCCAATTATTACTGTATGGTTGTGTGAGTGACAAGTGTGACGTTTAGTACCATGAACATGCCAGTCAATCTGATCCGAGTTGACACGGGTAGGCTGTAATGCAATGCTCGGTAACGGCCACATATGTAGTGACTTAAGCTTTCACTACATTTGAAAGTATGGCCGCAGGTACCACATTTCCGCAAAAAAGCCTTTGTCTCGAATAGAACTGTCTCATTTAAAGCCCCCGCTTAAGCGGTCGTGAAATACTGAAACCCCTAATAATGATCTAAAATGAAAATTAATGACAGGCAAAATGGATCAGGAAATAGTAATCCATGTACTACTGTATCTAATGATCCATGTTTCATGATCTACTCCATGTAATAATCTAGTAATTATATGTACAGACACCTATGTACGTCGAACGTTATCACGCAACAGAAAGTTCGTGTTCGGCATAATTGAAGCAGTTTTGACTTTGAGTTCTCGAGCCATTTCAACAAATGTGATCAAGCTCGATAAAAGCTTTGTACTAGATATTCATCCGAAATTAGAACCACTGCAAAAATTAAATTATTAGCTTGCCGCGCTTAATTTTACCGATACGGTAAAATAATACTTGCATTGGTCATGTGGAAAAAATCTACGCTCGTCAACAAAAGTGCTTGTTTTGTCAGACTTTTAGTTAAACACTATGTGACTACGCAGATTAAAATCTAGGATAAACTCAGTAATTGAACACAAGAATCAAGTTTCTCACAAACAAGTTTGCGTAAGACATCACAACTTTAAAATCTCATTACAATGCCTATATATTTCCCATTTCAAATCTGAGGTTGGTATTAACTACACAAATTTAAAAACTATTCAGCGTAAATTCTGTTTTTTCAGTAAGGCCCCAAATCAAATTTCTGATTTGCAATCAAGAAAACGTTTGACTTTTCTATGTAATGTCTATTTTTTTAGTTTCAGATCTAACCCTTGCTCAAATCTGTCACCAGTTTTCTTCAGTGATATACATTGCCTAAGTATTATTCTACCAGGCGCCAAAATGAACAACACGTGTAATATGGGCAATTTACGGTTGCCCAATAACAGTGTAATGTACGAAGCACTGTCATACTTCAGTCAAAAGTATGAGCCCATTCATGGCTATATTAGTGCGGTGATTTGTCCCATGGGTACTTTGATGAATCTAGCCAATATTATTGTTCTGACTCGAGCGGGTATGCGAAACCCGATAAATCTAATGCTAACCGCAGTAGCGTTATGCGACACTATTGTGATGGCTTCGAATTTAGTCTTTGTCATTCATTTCATTTTAGTGGCGGCAAAACGCTGCGTTCATACGGACTTTACGTACGGCTGGGCCATGTTTGCGCTAGTGCACGCGCACATCAGCTTGGTGGGTCACAGCAACAGTGTCTGGCTGTCTGTAACCATGGCCCTGGTCCGCTACGTCACCATCCGGCGTGCCGAAACCGGCGTGCAACGTCCGCTGTCCTCCAACAATACCATAACCCTGTGCGTCTGCGTGCTGTGCGTTGTAATCCTGGTGGCGTGCCCTGTATTCCTCAGCTACGGCGTGGTGGCCATCATCCCCGAGTACACCATGTCCACCTGCATGCGCTATGCCACCAACTTCACGCTAGACAAGCAAACCGTGCGTCGTCGCGTGATGGAGGCTGGCACATACATGCCCGTTTCCGTTTCCGCGATGCGACACGACTGCACTATGCTACGACTGGCGTTTTGGACGACAGGCATTGCCTTCAAAATGCTTCCGTGCCTACTGCTGACCGTATTTATAGGACTGTTACTGCGAATGCTTGCCACTGTGAAGAATAGGCGCCGACGTCTTGGCGCTGGTCAAAACCGTAACAACGCCACGGTTCATCAAGTCAAAACCTCGACCTGCGGTAGTCCGGCTGACCGAACTACGCGTATGCTAATCACTCTGTTAGCTGTGTTTTTGATAACGGAAATACCACAAGGAGCTCTGGCTCTGGCTAGTGGTATTTTCGACGTAGAATTTCGACGCAAAATCTACAATCCGTTGGGCAATCTGTTAGATTTACTGTCGCTAATCAATAGCTCACTGAATTTCGTTATTCTGTGCACGATGTCGAAACGATTCAGACAAACTTTTCTGAACGTATTTCTACCACGCAGAGTTTATCAAAAGGTGTCCACTGGCCAAGGTCTAGACATGGAATTGACACATGCCATCTCTCGCTTTCGTAGGACAAGCTTGAAATCATAATCAATTAAATAAGCAATGTGTTATTGATGTTTCACGCTCCTTTAGCTGAGCAAAAAGAATTGTTTTGCTGTTTTATACTATTTCATTGTTGTGCCGCAGTTAATAACATCACACTCTGTGCTGTTTAGGTGGTATTTTATTTTCTCGGTCTTAAATGAAGTGTATAAAAAGAAGTGAACATATGCTCAAGAGTAGACGCACAAAATATCATTGATACTGATATCCGTAAGAGTCTATAATGAGAAGTTTACCAATCTTCTGAAACTCAGCTAGGTATGTAGCCGCGAACATGCTGTTTGCCTATATTAATCCCAAATAAAACTGCAGATGTGGGTACCGGTTACCACACAAATCAAGATATAAGACTCACGCAAGGAATAAGACTCAACGTGTGTCCTCCCTCCCCTCTGAAACAACCGATTGGGGTCAAGTGAAATGTGGAGGTTTCTCAACATTTCAAAAACAAGACAGACTGAAGCAAAAACGTCCAATCCATGTACTGATTATCGAGGACTCAAGATCGATAAACATGCAAACGTATGGGTTTCCGATTTCCTTTCAACTTTTCATGACATACAGCCTGACGAGTCTTCTAATATTCTCCTCAGCCAGAATTTGTGCTTAACTAAACCAAATTGCGTAAATTGGTGTCAATGAACTCCTAATTGTCTAAGGACTTAAAAACATTAACTTCTACATTTTGAATTTTTGAAAGTTTTATATTTTGTTTCAAACTAATATTTACTTTATCTCAAGACTTCCTGCAGCTCAATGGGGAGGGTAAAGTGCATTTTAAAGAATTTTAAATTTTTTCAAAAAATATTTAACTCGAAGTTGCCTACCTCACCCAACGAGACTTAGGGACTCGTGAGTCATCTGGAAACATCTTTATTTGTCTCGGACCAATAAAAGTTAAAAGTACAGTAGACAACTTGAAAATTAAAGATAAGAAAGTTATGAAGTCGTGAAAACAACCATCTAATAAAAATATTCTTTGTTGACGAACACACTTATAAAATTTTCATATTTTTAATGAAAATAACTGCCTATTGTCAAAATATCAAAAAATAGTTACGTAAAAAGTATGTATAAATAAATATAAACATATAACTTAAAATATATCAATATATAAAAAATATAAAAATAGAGCAACACTCAACAGTGAACAAAAATGAACGACGTGATGCCAATACGGTAACAAATGCAGCAGCCAGTCAGAGCTCCTGCAGTTATGCGTAAAACGCACATGCTTATTCGCTAATAACGCTGACAGGTCCTTATAAGTAACAAGAGTATGTCTCAGTGTTATTGAAGAAGAGCAAGAAACTTCTCTACCTACTTACAAGAGTACATAATAGGACTGTTATGTACTAGTATTATGTACTCTTGCTACTTATAATAAATAAGCAAACACATGTGTCGGTCTAAAATTCTCTGCCTCTTGTTAAACAAGCCAATCTGCCAATCAAGACACCGATAGGAGGTCAAACGTATTGCGCAGCGCCCGATCTATTTATACGAGTTTGAGCATATTACAATTCAAAGTAAGAAATATTAGTACAGAAAACTTATGTAAGTTAGTTAGTTAGTAAGTTAGTTAGTTAATATTAAGTAAGTAGGATATAATACAAAACAGCAATGTGTACACAGCTGCTGGAAGGAGCAAACCTCAGTTGGAAAAAAATAAATAACCTTTGACCTTTTGGCAGTTATGTCTTATATATGTCTTAAGTGGAGTTATTTTGTGTCATTTTAAATAACTTGCTGTAGTTAGTCTAGTATGTAGTTTTGCGTACATTTAAGCAGACCTATGTATAAGCATATTTTTAATTTTAAGCGCTTGTTCAAATTACGGTTGATCAATGTAAGCTTGCTCAATGTCAAGTTTACCAATCAAACCTATCGGGCGCATTTTAGTCGGTAAACCGGCTAGTTTTGCTATACTTTGATCGGTAAAACCGATAGTGTTAAGAACTTCTAGAGCGCTGCCAAGTTGGCCAAAATTGTCATGCTCTATGCACTTATTAGGTGCTAATCATGATTACCAATATAAAAATTTTGTCCTTACTATGCAAATAACAAACTACACCCTACATTATATCATAATGATAATATCAATTAATCTAAAAAGAATTGTTTTATGTCACCAAGAGTACATAATAGCGTCTCACTCTATATAGAAGAAGAGTGAGACACTCTCCAACCTGCCTGTGTTCTAGCACAGGCAGATGCGCTGGTCGTTTTCAAGCTACATGTTGACATTCTATGCAACATGTAACTGGCCAATCAGAAGCGAGCTTCTATTCTCTGATTGGCAGACGCCTGTGCACGTGCTCCAATCATAAAACGGGATAGGGATAAAGGTTAATAACTCATTATTTATTCATAGTCAGCTTGTAAAAACATTAAAAAAGGTTTGCAAATACCTTTGGGGATATTTTGGCAAACTTTCAGCGAAATTGATTCAGAAACTTTGAAGAAATTCAGAAAAGTTTATATCTCAAAAGTTTCTCAATCAATTTCGCTGAAAGTTTGCCAAAATATCCTTAGAGGTATTTACAAACCTTTTTTAATGTTTTTGCAAGCAGACTATGACTAAATAATGAGTTATTAAGCTTTTATCCCTATCATAATGCTTATCAACGCATCAGCGATTATATACTAAAGTGTGTTACGCAGGGAATCTACGCGCTGATTGGCCAGTCACATGTTGCATAGAATGTCAACATGTAGCCTGAAAACGACCAGCGCATCTGCCTGTGCTAGAACACAGGCAGGCTGCAGAGTGTCTCACTCTTCTTCTATATAGACGGAGAAGCTATTATGTACTCTTGATGTCACTCATAGCTACATTAGTTTTCTGTATGTAACGGGTATACGTACCTACGTACGTATACTACGTACGTATACCGCGTAAAACTTGTCCTAATTTACATATTAAACTGCACTTCCTGCTGAGTCATGCAGTACAACTTTTATGGGCGCTATGCTCATTTGCATATTACACTACATCTATTTTGCATATTCTTTTGGGCTATATAAACGCGTACTGTGCATGGATAATCAGTCTGTCTGTTTTCTTTTATTGTGCCTTTTGCCTTGCCTGCCCTGTTCCCCCTGCTCACCTTGTTACTTTATTAAACCCCTTGTTTATTTCCTTGTTTTATAATGCCCGCGGCATTATTGGCCAATACGCTACACTGTACATATCTTTTGATTGTAAGACTTACATACGTACATTCCTATTAGGTTTATGTGATGGTATCAACCCTTCCGCCCCCCTCAAACTTCAATAAACGAAAAAGTAAACTGAAAATTCCACATGTTGGACTATCACAGACTTTACCTGAACGAAAATAAGCACCCCAACGGTGCCTCATCGCTCCATAGCATCTCAACTCCACTTCAAACACAATGTTTTACCATAACAAGCTGCATATTTATGTAAGTGATGTCTCTCACTGAAACATTACTCCGATACGTTTCTATAAGGAACACCAAGAGTGTAAAATATGTTTGCATGCGGGGCTTGATAGTTGATCTTTGCCGATAGATTAAATAGGTATGTACTTTTGATGCCTTTGGCAGGGATATGTACCTCGATTTAACACAGGGGCTAAGCTAAATTCTTCTTTTCATAAATATCACACGCGACGGAAGGATTGTAAGAAAAATAATGTGTAAATAAAAACCTGGCGGACACCAAGCCTTGGCAAGTGGTTCGGTATATACCCACACAAAAACGTCGCGTGTGGAGTGGCTATATATGTAAAATACATTCATTTCATATATTATAATCCATATTGAGAATATGTACTTTTTGTTGTCTCATTTAGTGCGTTTTTTGTGGTGCAGTTAGAACAAATATACGGTTTTACCTGCAAAGTACAGCTTAACTAATAACTGAGAAGACCGATTAAGCTTAAAAGACTACCTAGCTTAAATATGTACGGCCTACCCCAGTGCAAAACTAAACTGCTATTAACTTTAATATATCTGTTGTGTTACTGTTACTGAATGACACATTTAATTAATACGTTCATGCTGCTTTACGCATTGTCATCTTTGGTGAATGAGAAAGCATGGCAGCCAACGAACGTCACTTGATTTACTATGAAGAGGATGACATACAACATCTGACGGTGAACATGTGCAAGACGATGGTCAGGTGTAAAGTCGGCTTTGCTACTCGTAAAGTAACAATCACATATTATATGCTGTTCTATTCTATATTATTCTATTCTTTTCTATGTTATTCTATGTTAAATATGCTAAGTGTCCCTGTATCTGCATATAGCATGTGGTCTATGGCAAAGAGCCTCGATGCAAACAGTTGCATCTGCTTCCAGAGCTGAGCTATCAGATCTACCTTCCACTGTAGTTGGTCTAGGCCGAATATATTACACTACACATACACTAATAAAGTCCATAAGTACTTCTGCTGGACTGGTAGGTCTAATTTATACGAGTACTTGTGCGGCCAAGGCTTTATTTACATTTCTAACCTTTCATGTCTTTATTCATCACCTCTAGTCTAGTCTTTTCAGGGCAATTCTGGGCGTTCATAAAAGACTCTTTGGCTCATAATATATTTCGATATTTCACGCCAATTTACAGTACACAATCTATGTTGGCCTTGATTTTAGACTACTTGGACCTGGAAAGAATTTTTGAAAAATTCATCTTAATTCTGTCAGCTTGGTCTCTCAAAAGCAACATTATCCAGGACACTTGGTGAATGTTGCGTGATATCTTTTTCTGACAGCAACCTACCGCACGGCATAAAGAAAATTTAGCCAGGTTAATGACTTCAATCCAGTTTTCTTTTGTCTTCAGCAAACGATATGCGACCCAAAAGCAATATAGAAATTCGATCATGCCTATTGTATAAAAGACTTTGTTTCTAGTTTCTACCTCCTTCCCATAAGCCGTGGTAATATGTACTTATGAAATCGTTATTTTATCTGTTGGCTGTTCGTTGAACCCTCAACCTGCATCGTGCGTTAAACCTTAAGCCATACCTAGACCTTGAAGCGGGCAATTACTACACACATTGAACCTGATAAGATTTGAACAAGAAAAAATGAACCTAAAGTAAGGAACACGAAAAACCATTCAAAATATCTCATGTTGGATTCGAACAGCGTCCCTCTGGCTCGCAAAACGAACATCACTCCACTTGACCGACCATCCAACCACACATTTATTAGCGTGGGAGTTTATTACCTATGCAAGTTATGATATTTAAAAATTGAAATTTATCGCTGCTGATCTAACTACATAGGCTTCAATGTCATGTATCACCAACTAGTGAATAAACAAACACCCTCCAAACCACCTCCGACCCCTCCATCCGTTTTCCCGAACCGAAGGGTTCGACAGCCATGCTTTTTAGTAGCGGAGGGATTGAGTTTCTCAAATTTTAATTATGGTTCATTGTCAACTTTTAGATCAGCTGATATTTTTCAACATTGCACCCAATGGGAAAGAACAGATTATGGGGATTATATGCTAAGCTATAAAAATTTAAATGGAAAGCTGAGTAGGTCTCCTCATTCTAAGCGTCAGATTTAAAAAATTTATCTCCGGCGAGTTTAAATTTGCTTAATCACGATGGGGTGGTTTTGCTCAGTCCTCCGGAAATTCAACGGGGCGGAAGATTTTAAGCCACCAAAGACAGAGCGCACTTATTTCCGCAGTTACTTCCAAAAAATTCTATATTACGCCCCTGTTTTTAACCATCCACGATAGTTTATATATTTACCACTTTCCAGTCACCACTATGCATTTTGTTTTTGCACTCATTATTTACATAAACCCAGTAGATTTAATTAACACGGATAATTAAAAAAGGTTTTATGATGAAATTGTCAAAAAACGCCAAAAATGACAAATACAGTGTAAAAAGGACGAAACTGGGATCGCTGTTTTCCACCCATCAGTTCACAAGCCAAGATTAGGGGTCTGTTGCACGAAACACTGATACATCAGTTTATCAGTAAATTATCACTAAAATGCGTTGCACAAAAATTATTTTTCAATCACCAGTTATCAGTGCTGCATAAATAGCATTGGAATTTATCAGTAAATTACCCAAACGATACACTGATAACTGTTAAAAATTTACTGATAACTGATACTAAAGCCCGGTTCATATGTAGTTGTGCGTAAGGGCTGTCCGTGTCCGAGTCCGTGTCCGAGTCCGTGTCCGGAACTCCGTAAGAGTAGTTTGATTCACCGTTGTCCCGATGTCCGTATGAACTTGTCCGTGAGTGTCCGTAAGGGCTGTCCGGATGTCCGGAAGTCAAGTTGAATTCAGTTCAACTTTTGTCCGTGTCCGTAAGCAATTAGCCAATCAGATTGTAGCCTTTGTACTCACGTGTACGTGCGTGCATATTAAATTCCTCCGCGCATAGTAAAATAATGTGAAATTTGTCGTAATTTCAGCTCAACAGCTTGCTTTTTATGTGTGCAGAATGTTTTTTTATTGATTTTTAAAACTTGCGTTCACACACTCGTCTGCTGCACAGAAAAGGTGTTGGTGTTATTTCGACACCCTTCGGACACGGACACGGACTCGGACACGGACAACTCCGGACACTACTATGAACTAGGCTTAACTGTTAACTGTTCATAATCTTTCGTGCAACGGGACCTTGAACTCCATGGCACCCAAAAACGTTTTGCATACTTATTGATGTATAAATTCCAGCTTTTACATATGAAGCTAAAACTACACGATTCATTGACTCAAGTTCTCATAGTATTCAAGATGCAACTCTTACCGTGACGCAGTTTAAAGCACACACACACACATGCAGTAACCGACCAAAACTACTTGCTCCAAATTCCAGAGTCAAAGAGGAGTCGGAGACTTGGGAGTCACCTGATTCTGGAGTTAACGTATATCGTAACTATGTACTTGGCTCCGGAATAAAGTTATTTCGACTCCGTTTTGACTCTGGAGTGTGTAGCAAGTAATTTTGGACGGTACTGTAGACCGTGTGGCGTGTAATAACCGGCAAATATTGCTGCTCTCTAGTTCATTTTCTTACTGGTTTAAAGTAGTCATAAAGGGAGTGTCCACCTCCCAAAATCCCAAATAACATGATGTTTGCCCCAAGCATCTTGGCTTTTCATCATGCGCATAATACCTAATTAAAAGCCTAATATTGCATGCATACCACATTTGCAGCCAAATAAGAAGAAAAAAGTCATTTTCTACGATATTAGCCAGTCTGATCCTGATGGATTACTTTTGAGTTTTTAATCTATTGCTGTGTTCAAAACTAATACATATTAACACTGATTTATTTTTTTGCATTTCCCAATACACAATAAAACACTTTTTAAATACTGTAATAAGTAATAAATTATTACATCCTTAGAAACAATCAGCTAATTCTTTCATTTCATAAAAATAAGTAAACTGTACTGTAACCAATGTTATTTACCGCAAAAAATCTTTTTAAAAAACTTATAGGAAGCATACAGCTTGAAAGTCTACTTAAAAATGTGCGTGCCATGTTTAATAACTTCAAAAACGATTAGAGCAAGACCTTAAAAAAGTAGTGTACTTTCAACACGGTCTGTGAGGTCAGTGTACAATCCATGCATACTGTACCATTTTCATCCATAAATTTCAGAGTCAGCTCAGTAGTGGCCCAATAAATTCCAACTAAGAGGAAGAAAGCAAAGGATCATTCGCGTCAGATTAAGTTTCCTAAAGTGAATTTGAAGGCTTCTTTTTCCGCTGGCAGGCACGGGCCCTCCTAGATTTCGCTCCAGGTTCAAACCAGTAAGGAATAAAAACTGACCGCTGAAAGCTTTTCTTTTTCGCTTGCAGGAAATAATGCATTTGGCAGAACCAAAATAAAGGCATTCTAGCCAGAAGCATTTTCAGTCCTGTTAACGTCAACTCGACCATAAATCACAGCTGATTTCAGTACGATGCCTGGTTTAGTCTGCTAAATGCGAGGATTGGGCTTACGGATAAACTACTATGACGACAATGGCTTAGTATATGATAACAGTAACGTTAATTGACGCCTGAAATATTTCAAAAAAAATGGGAATAAACTTGCTTCTTCTACAAACAATTGCCATGACACTCATTCATGGTATCTCAGGAACAACGATTGAGGATCGGCCGGCTACTTTACCCACCAGCGAATCGATCTCATCTCAGCTTCCGTGTACGACTGATAAGGATCTGATAGCCCGAATAAAGTTTGCCCACTCCGACCGTAAAAGACCGTCTGAAACGGGAGTGACTGTGTGGATCGAGCTTTGGGTTCAGGCGGTCACAGCGCTCTCCGAGATTACCAGCGATTTTGACATCGATATGTATATAACTGAATTATGGCTGGATGACTCACTCTCATACGAAGACATGCGCCCTTGCAAACAAAACTTATCACTGACGCATGAAATGTTGGAATACCTTTGGACTCCGAATACGTGTTTCATAAATAGCAAATTGGCCAAAATCCACGATTCACCATTTCGAAATATTTTCATCATGATCTATCCTAATGGAACTGTATGGATAAACTATAGACTGAAAGTCAAGGTTGGTTTGTTATTACATATTATAATGAAATGCTTCAACAGGCCGTTTCTAAAATGGGTATGAGCTTGTTCACGGTGAGTGAGTGAGGTAGGCTACCCACCCAAACCCAACCCAGACGTCAAAGGCTATTCATAAGTCATACATTATCAAGATAAGATTACAAACGTTTTCATGCAGAAAAAGTCCGCATACTGATATTAGCGTGTAATTAACACCCCAACACCCCTGAGATAATTAGTGGTTAATTTAAACGTTACTGTACGCTGTGAGCCGAATGGTCACTGAATATATGTGACTTAGTTAAGGAAGGATAGATATTGAATTTGCTACTTTTCCGCTTGCATCTACCTGCGCTAAAAAAGCAGGTCAACTCTGGCTCGACATAAACAGCTATTGCCTCAGCATCAATAATTGCAAATGTAATAAAGGTAAATTATCAGCAAACCAAGAGCTAGGTGATGTATTTCCTATTCCACATAGTTGCTGTCGTTCTGTCCCTTTTCTAACTATGAATTTTTCGCGTTTTTACTGCTGCTCAATTATTTTTTGATCACAAGCAAACCTAAAAGTGCTTTGGAAATAATTGCAAATAACCAAGTAAGATAATATGCGCTTTTTTAATAAAACATTCTAAACCTACCTCCAAATTAATTTTCCGCAATAAGAGGAGTCGCTCACACCATTAAGGTGGCGCTCCTGAAATGTGGGTTTTGGCCATTATTTTAAAAATGCGAAAAAATAACCATGCAGTGTAAGAACAAAAGTTGTTCAGGCTGAAATTCCTTCAATTTGTTGTGCATATCACATGAAAAATTTTCGAAAATTTTTGAGCTTTTTCAGCAAGAAAAATAGATTTTAATGGAAATAGCTGTACAAGCCAGTGCATTTACACGTAACGTATGTAACGATTTTGAAAGATTGAAAAACACTAGCAGCTGAGTTTTACTTGAACATACTTCAATGTTTTATTGAGTATATTTTCAGGCTTATCGCATGCGACATCTCATGCGATGTGCCCTGACATGTTTACCTGTAAATTTTTAAATCAGGGCACACGGCAGGGCACATTTATCTTGGATAGGGCCATTTTCATGGGACATTGTATGGGATGTCCCAGGCGATGTCGCATAGAATTTCGCATACAACGTTGGAAATGGAATGTCGCAGACGACATTGCATTAGAATTGCAATTCTTCCCCTCGTGTGAAATCGGCTTTACTTAATGCATTAGGGATTAGGGTCATAAACGTGTCAAAAACAAAGTAAGCTTAAGCAGCCGTTCCGACTTTTCCATATTTTTAACCTTCCTGACGGACACTATAAGTGTGAACATCGGCGATAGCAATCCTACGTATGTAACCCTAAAAAATGTGCACATTTCAGGGACCATGTGATATAGATTTAACGAAATTCCCTATGGACACACAGTTTTGCTATCTCACTCTTGAAAGCTTCAGCTACAACACGGACGAAGTCAAAATGCGGTGGAAAGAGGTGGCTCCTGTGTTGCTCTACACTCAACCTAACCTTCCGGACTACGGACTAATCAACTACTCTGTCTTCCGAAAAGAAGTGGTAAACATTTGTCCTAATGGTTTCTATTAGTTCCCGATATTAGGCACAGTTTGCTTAACATAGCTATTTGGTTGCGCTTAGCTTAATCCCCAAAAACGTAGCGCTTGCTGCAGGTGGGGTAATTCATGAATCGTCTTGAAGTGTGCCAGATTTCATTACCTACAGGTCAATTCCTAAAATGGATTAAAGGATTAGATCAAAATTTGTTCCGCCAATAACTCCTGATATCGTTCATCAATTCATACGAAATTTGCGATAGCAACTTTGTAGCACCTCCCGCTTGTGCACATAATTTTTTAAGTCTACCTCAACATCGAGATAAGTTACTTGGCAAATAAATTTAAAATCTAATCCGTTTAATTCATAGCAATTGTAAGCTGGCCCTAAGCAATCAGCCCTGAGCTGTTAGCAATTGGCCTAAACAGTTTAAAAAGTATGCTTAATTTATACCATATCCAGCCCTTTGATCAAACGGACTTGACCTCCGCTTAATTTTCTCTGGAGTTTAAGAATGTGTTCGGACTAAAATGAAGCCGCTGACCTAACTCGTTTTGTCCGTTTAGTCTGATAACTGATATGCGATATATATTGCCATTCCTAAACCCTGGACTAAATAAAGTTCAGTCCAAAATCTTCGATCTGGTAAAGGGAAGTAAAATTAAGCTGTCATGTAAACATATTTTTGATTGTGTTTCGCGGTTTAAAATAAGCCGATCCATATCCAACCAACTAGAAAATACCCTCGGGTATCCACAACCCGCGTCACCCATGTTTGCAGAATCATATTTCCTACAATTCGTTTATTTTACCACAGCTCTACCCTGCGGGTTCCTGGGACGAACTGACAGTCACGTTCACATTTCAACGCCGTTGCGGGTACTATATTCTGCAAGCTTACATTCCAACCTATCTCACAATTTTTATCTCTTGGATTTCATTTTGCCTTTCTGCCAAAGCGATTCCTGCCAGAACAATGCTAGGAGTCAATTCTCTTCTGGCCCTTACTTTCCAGTTTGGAACAATTATGCGAAATTTGCCACGAGTCAGCTATGTTAAAGCCATCGGTAAGACTCTCAATTTTACCATATCGCAAATCGTATCGTACAAGACCCCAGAATCCGTGGGTCCACTCTGGTTAAATGAAGGCCTATCCCACTTTGTCCACCGAAAATACCATGAATTTTGCAAAAATTTCGCAATGCCATTGCCTCTCCAAAATACGGGGAAATGATAGCAGAGTCTCATGTACCTATACCACACGTGTACTTACGAGAGATGTAACTAAAGGTAGCGGAGATACCTCAAAACATCCGTTGGTTCCGGGGAGGGGAGGAAGCAGGCATCTTTCTACTAACCTAACAGTGTTGCAGTTTTAGCGAAGACGTGGGCTTTATTAAGTAACTTACAGAGACTTACCCAAATATTGGCCAAAAAGTAACATTTTGCTGTATCAAGGTCAAAATTGGAACCGTTTGGGTGAGGGGGGAAGACAACATGTTAGGAGCCTTTATAAAATGAAGGTTTTTCGTGCTGTTATGGCTGGAAAAAACAATAAAAAGCATTCGTACCGAATACCGATTGCTGACTTCATATGCTAACAATAAAGGCCGAGCCTACTGAACTGTTTAACCATATTACCAATTGGTAAACTTAGCCCATTCCTGTGCTGAACAAAAGGAGTTTAACTTAGTCCGAGTTGAGTGTTTGAAAGTTACGGTAAAAATTAATTTTTCAAGCCTACGGATTGAACCAACTCAAATTTTAGCACACTGCCATTTTAGTCACACAAAGCGGACTTGACTATTGTACGCCACAGAAGCGTTCATGTTGAATCTTTTTAGTTTCGTAACGGTTTAGGAAGTATAGGTTCCGACTTTCGGACAATTAAGCTGCCGATTTAGTTTGAATAGTTTACTCCGACATCCATTGCTAAACTTCTGACCACAATATGTGCGGTCCGTAGGGTATCCACCAAAATAGGAGTCCTTTAGTTTCGTTACAAGGACAAATGTCCTGCCCAAATGTACCTATAGTCAACCAAAAAAACAAAACATTTAGTGCGATCCGTAGGGTACCACGAAAATACCTAGGGGTATATACTTTAGTTTCGTTACAAGCACAAATCGACGAAAACACTAGTATTCGGTACGGTATCCCATCACTGTCTTGTCTTGCCACATGTACATATCTATAGTCAACCAAAAAAATAAAATATTGAATGAAAACTAATAAAAAAATACTTTCAGATGTTTGGATGCTCGCCTGCATGAGCTTCATATTCTGTTCTCTGATCGAGCTGGCGCTAATCGGCTATCTATCGGTGGATCGTACTTCAAAAAAGGCTACTAAAAAGATCTGCCAAACAGCTCCTGAGCCCCTAAAAGACGCCCCAAAAAACTGCGAGCGGCTGCAGCTTGTAACAAAGCGTTCCAACGACTACGCTCCCTTTCATTCGCCGGATACGGCCAACAACCACGATCTCAACGAGGTAGTCTCGCGATCAAACAGTCATCTGGGAGACGAAGATGAGTGGCGGAGGTCTCGATCATACATGATGCCACCAACCACTATAACGAAACACAAGAGTCTGCCCCGGTCAGCCTGGCGTAAATGGAAACAGTCCTGGACAGCCGAGAACATAGACCGCTTCTCGTCCTATACTTTCCCAACACTATTTACGATATTCAACATATTTTACTGGTGGTATTATCTGCATTTTGCATAAATACGGCAACGATAACCAATCACCTAGATCCAATTACCAGTGCGGTGAAATACGCGAAAAAGTGTAAAATAGTAACTATTGTTAATAAATATTAGTAACTGTAGTAAACTCAGTTTTATAAAAATATAAAATAAAAACAGACACAACTACTTAAGGGTAACCGCATGGGAAAATATAATAACACCACGAACAAGAATAAGTCAAGTGCGACAGCGGACAAAATAGCAATCTTATAAGTTGAACAACTTTCGTGGAATAAGACAAAGAGATCAGCATAAAATAAGACATACGACGAAACAATCAATTAATCAATAAATAGAGTAGCCTATGTATATTATATGCAACTGATATATGGTTACAGAGCAGAGCTACATATACAGTATAAAAGTAATATAAACAGTGTGTCACTATGGAAAAATGTCACTCATTTCATCAATTTTAAAAAAACAAAGGTCGTTTGCTCATCACGATGCAACCCGAAATTCACTAAAATTTCTTAAAAAAAATTTCGGTATGTCAGCTTTAAAATGATGGCAGTCTTCTGAATAAGATAACTAACATCAAGAGTACATAATAGTTTCTCACTCATCTTCTACATACGTGAGACAATATAATGTACTATTGCTAGCAAATCACTCTAGCATAATTTTTGTGAAACTAAACAGAAAGCTTCATTTTAAATCAGGCTTTTTACTCCACTACAACTAATTTCAATTTTAAATTGGTTGAACTAGATTTAAGGTGGCGCTCTGAGTAACTTCCAATAAATCAAATTGCAATAATTTTTTGTTTCTTGCTGATACGAACTTTTTTGCCTGAGTGCAATCAAGATGAACACCAGGCAAGCGTTTTTGCAAAGTTTGATGAGTCTTGGCACATTTTAGCAATTTTTATGATTGCATCAAAATCGAAATTTTGAAAAATTTGAATATTATTTGAAATGCCGTAGCTCAATGGTGCCTCAACCAAATTTAACAATCTATAGCTTAAATTAAAGACAATTATCTTGCCGAGGTGCCATTTTTGTCGAATTTTCGTTACCGGCGACAAATTTTTTGTTATTTTAATTAATATCAAAAGTGACGTTTTAAAAAGCCTATCACATTGAGCCAAACCATAATAATTACAATTCAAGAAGTTCGGCGCCTCCATATACATCTGCTCTAACAGTCTGCAAAGTTTCAAGCGGGTCGGTTTTCGCAGCTGACAGTAATTTTAAAAAAAAGTACGCTATAGCCGAATTTCAGAAACCTGAACTTTGGCTACACATACGTATTTTCCAAAAAATAGAGCTAATTTTTCTGTACTAAAATCCGTTGAGAAACATTTCAGAAGCCAAAAAGTAGCTAACGAAAATTTAGTTTGAAAAATAGTGTATTTTTGTCAATGTTGGTCAACGTATTTTGGAAAATTTTTTAGAAAGGTTTGCCTACACAAACGACTTTTTTAAAAGTTGCAATTAGCAATTAGCTACATAGAACTGCTTCAAAAAGTACCAAAAGCCATATAGAATTTTTTGGTACATCGACTTAAAGATTTTTTCCATTGAAAAATAGGTTAAAATTTCAAGTTGAACAAAATTTGACGTTATATACATGAAATAAAAGCTAATTTGGAACAACTTTTCTTCTTGAGTTAATAAACGAAAACGTACGAGAAAAATTTTATCGCCCAAAGTCGGTTATTCAGAGCGCCACCTTAAAGGAGAGTATCTGTCGTGAAACATTAAACACTGAGTTGTTTGTTACTACTACTACTACTTTTTGTTCAATGTCTGAATAGTTACGCAAAGCGGGATTTTCTTGCTGATTTAGTCATTAAACATTGATTAAACTACGTATAAAGCTTAATTTTTCCAGAAAAATACGCCTCACTGCGGATATTGTGCGTATTCTCTTCATGAGCCGGGGAAACCATCCCCATAAAATTAGCATAAAATACACCAGTTATTAACAACAATACGAAATAATAATTAATCATCAAATCGTTAAATAAAAATAAATCACTAATAATGCCAGTGAACAACATTAAGCACTGTCATACTTGCTCATTATCTGTTCAGCTTCTTTAAGCTCGTTCACTAATAATTTGAGCTTATCTTTATCGACGCTGAACTGAATGTCACTGCTGGATTCAGCGTTCTGGTCCCGAACTAAGGCCATCAAATTCGCCACCTGAACCTCTTGATTATTCGCTATTTTTACCGTCTCTGTCGTACTGCTGGCAATGTCTAGTGAAGGTAGTGCTAGACTTTGGCCCAAGAAAACAGAGCGTAACTTGGCCTTGTTGTCATCGTAAACTTTTCCCAACGACTGTGCGTGTTCAGCAGGCAAGCCAAGTTGCTGCATTTCTCCTTGGAGATCTTCAACGCTGCACTGATGTTTACCAGCGCTGCGCAGAATAAAATCCAGCACAGAGAGACAGCCTGAAACAAGATAAAAAGTTTATATCGATGTGCCTTTTTTTCTAAATTCAATTTAACTGGACTTGACTTGAGGTAATAATTCCATAATCGCATTTTCCGTTTTTCACACCTATTTATAAACTATACGTAAAGAGACTATAATTTTACTGAACTACAGGAGAAAATGCGATATTGTAGACAATGGCTGTGATAATCATGTGATTATTACAAAAGTGTCTCTGTTGGGCATCACTTTGGGTAGAATAGGAGGTTAGCGTTATAAAGCAGAAAAATGCAATTTATATCGTGACAAATAAAGGACAAGTTGTTCGCAAATAGGAATATTTTTTGTTAAAGTCATTCGACAAGAGCAAGATCACACAAGGTGTCCAGTGCCGTGACCAGTGCGTTCTGTACCCTATTCACACGGATTATTTATTAGACAGTGGACACTATCAAAAGACCCTTTTACCTTAGAATTGAAATGGCTTGCTGTTCTTCTTCTCTATCTTAAATCATCAACCAAAAATGGCGGGTGTTTCACTTAAGGTAGCGCTCAGCAACAAAACTCATGTTTGACGCTCAATAAATAGCAATACCACTTTAATTGTATATCAAAGAGACATCAAAAAAATCTATTTACAATACAGTTCAGCACTTTAATGTGAATGTGTCAAATTTTATGACCATGTCGAACTTCCTATTCACACTAATTTTGTTTTTGACCTAGCTCAGCGAAACTTCAAGCGATTTTGATGATCTTGGTATCAATAGAAAGATCTCTCAAAAAGCTAGACGTGATTAATCTTCGATTTTTCATTTTTATTTTTGATTTTGCAAAAAATCGATTTTTCAAAAATCAGTCGTGTTTGAGCGACTACAAAAAGTGCTGCGGGCCAAAATTTGAAAATCGAAAAACTTTCACGTCTGCATTTATATTCTTTCTTTCATTGTGCAAATTTTCAACTCAATCGCAAACGGCAGCTGGGATCCAGGTCCAAAAAAACTAGTAGATTTCGCTACGCAAAAATGTAAGGTTTGGCCACACGTTTCACTTTTTCAAAAATTAGACCTTTCCTAGGACTGCATATTTCCGTTGAAAAAGTTACAAAAACCATACTCAATTTTTTAAGAAATTAAATCAAAAATTAGACATTTTCGAAGATTTATCAGCTTTGCAGGTTTTTCATTTTGGATTTGCTATTTTCACGGCTAAATAACTCAGCAAAACTTCAACGTATTCTTAAGTTTAATACATCAATTTAAAGCTAAGAAACCGCGTATTTCAATGATATGAGTAATCATTTTATATGGAAACAAAAATTTTTTTGCTACGGCTATAAAGTTGTCCAAAACATTTAAAAAAAATTTTTATCACAATATGCACATCAAATGAAAGCTATTTTCATTTTGAACAACTTTCCTTCAAGACATCATGGTCAAAAATGTCGCTGAAAAAAATTAAACGCCAAAGTCGGTTTCCCTGAGCGCCACCTTAACTGATTACAATCATCAAGAGCACAACAAGCAGCCGCAAAAAATCACGTCATCTGTTTCGACTCAGGGTTCAGTAATCCTTGGTCAGAATTAAGGTGGTAGTTCCATAATCGCAGTGACCCGATTTTCAGACAGATCTATACAGTATGAGTAAAGAGACTATGATTTTCTTAAACTACATTAAAAAACACCCAGAGCATTTTCTATTTGGTGCTAAATAACATAGTTAAGCCTAGCTACCGCGTTGGCATACTGAACTGTAAGCCAATGGAGTAGCTAGTCTTAACTTCGGATTTTGTCAGTGATTAAAACGTGATAGTAGACAGTTTTGAGTCTTGTTTCCAAAAATTGTAGCCATTGTATTCCTGCTTTACTGGTTGTTCTGAAAAAGAGCTTTGAAAATAGCCTCATGTAAAAAACTGCGATTCTGGAACTACCACCTTAAGCAACTCTGATGTCGGCTAAAACTGACACCAACGTAACGCAACGAATGTAAGAGCTGTACTTTCGCATAATCCACCCCACGATTGTACAATAATCTAACCTTTGACGTCTGCATTATTAAAACCCGCATCTTGAACGGCAATCCGCTGAATTTTTGAGAAATCCCAGTTATTTTCCAACAAGCTTTTTACTACCTGAAAAAAATTGAATAGGATATACATAAGCATTCTGACTCAATTGATAGAAAAAACACTGACATTGAAAACGACCATAAACTTTCTACTTTCAGCGCCATTAACTAAAAAACGGGGCCTTCTGGACCCTTAGTCGACCGTTGATAATGATTTATTGACCATTCAAAGATTTACATGATGGTGGTTTCGACTTTCGAGACCTCTCTACGACATACGTAACAAGAGGCAAAATGTTCAAAAAGCTAAATTTCAGATACAGGCTACCTAGAGAGAAATTTTAAAAAGAAAAGGGTAAATAGTCCAATCTAAAAAGGGCGACTTAAGGCTCATGTACCTTCCCCGTTATTGTGAGAATAGCTACAATTCACACAAAAATCGAAAGATTACGTCTTATGAAAGTTAATTCACACCAATTCTGGTCAAGTTTTGTCAACGACCACCGAAAAAAGATAAAAATATTCTAGGGTTACACTTTTTTTTGAGACGAACATATTCGCAAGCATACTTTCTGCATTAACTATGTCACCTGCTGAGCCAGAAGTCGGCATTTAATGGAAGTCAGACGAGTGAGCAAAGCGATCTCCCCCAGAACCCAGTCAGGGCAATCCTGGCCACCACAAAATCGAAACTTCATCCCTGCTGATCTGAACTTGAAATCATAAACTGTCCAAACTAGTCCCGAATCCCAAAGGTCTAAATATACCTAAAAAAAGTTCACACACAGATCGGTAACGGTCTAGACGCAAGAAAATGCGGAAATTTTACAGAGTTTTGACATTACAGACCGCAAAATTACTAGAAAGAATTATTTTTACTGCGATAGACTAGCAACACAATTGACGGGTAGCCCAGACGTTCCTTGATTGCGGGCCGCACTTAA
>JASANF010020798.1:0-23823 GCA_030248245.1 Trissonchulus sp. WLG1_4 | reverse complement strand
CAAAACAAAAACTAGTATAATAAACGGTAGCCAGACGAATTGATCATATCGTGAGGGTGCAAAAAAAGCCTACCAAGCAAGACACACAATGAGCACTTTTTTACAGGCATAAGCCCTGTAAAAAATTGGCTAGTAAAAACGGACCAGTCTTAAAATTTTAGAATTTAAATTTTTTGATTAAAAGCCATGTCTTACAGTGCTAAACATTTTCTGCCAAAAAATCAAGTAACCGCTTACGACTGTCTTTTTAAATTTCAGCCCCACCCTTCCCTTTTATGCATAAAAAAATTTCCAATCAGGCTTGGAATTTTTTTTAAGTCACGTCTTTAGGTACTAAACATTTTTTGCCAAAAAAATCTACTAATCGCTTCCGCCTGTTTTTATGACAACCAATTAATAATTTAATAGTTCCCAAAAAAAGTGTGCCTCATCAACCAAACAGTCCTAGATAGTTTCCTCAGAGCAGTAGCGCAATCATTACTGATCAGAAATCGATTCAAAGCTCAGACCAATAGGGGAAACTGAGCCGTCGATTTCTGCCGTCTCCACGTCTATACCAGCCAGCCCGGCAGTCTTGTAGTAGTAGCGGTAGTAATAGTAGCAGTAGTAGTAGTTTATGAATGAAGCCATGAATGAATGAATGAAAAGGACAATAAAGCGTCATTCACATTTTGCCTTCCCAGATATCCGAGCGCCGCTGTTTATTTAGACGTTTTTGTTCTGAAAAAGTGCACAATAGTTTTGAACAACAGAAAAATAACATAATATGAGGATAAGTAGGTGTTCATACATGTAACGGGGTAAAAAAATTTTTTTTTGGGGGGGCCTCTCCGGCAAAATTTCAAAGACCCTCCCCCACTGATTGATAAAAAATACCGTAAAGTATGCGAAAATTTGTAAATTTTTTCCAAAAAAGTGCCATTTTTACTAAATTTTGCCCGAATTTTGGGGATCCTCCCCCCGGCCATTGGGTTTGGGGGGTCCCCCCATCCCTCCCTCATACATGTATGCAGGTGTTATATTTTAAGGAAAGACGAGGGGGGCATTACTGCAAGCCATAAGCCTAAAAGTTTTGTGAAACGTAATTAAAAGCAATATTATTGTGCGGTGGTCAATCATTTTGAAAATTAAACAAGATAAAAACCCCTCCCACTCTTCAACACGATTAAAAGTACCAAAAAAAACAACTTAGTCATCATTCTCAACATCTCCAAAAAATTGAACTAAAACTCCAAAAAATTAAACTAAAACTCTAAAAAATGCCCAAATATATCCTAGACCTTTAATCAAACTTTCCCAAACTTTTCCTTCTAAAAAACTCTAACCCCTGGCTTCTTCGAGTTGTTTTCGTTCGCGATGCAATTGTTCCCTCGTCACTCCAATCTGCAGGCCCAGATGCCCGCTGACCATTCGTCGGACCAGCGACAAGTTGGTCTGGGGTCGGGGGCCGCAGGGTTTCAAAGAGTCTGCAAAGTCACAAAAATAGTAATTGCGGGTCATAGACTGGGTCTGAAAGTAATGGAAGGCATTAAGCTAATCAGTACACTGTATATACAAAGATATACAAAGACAGCATTATGGCAATGTTCTATTTAATTTGAAAACGTTCTATTTAATTTAAAAACATTCTATTTAATTTGAAAACGTTCTCTTCTACCATTTGGAGAGTAAAACTGAACACAATTCATAAATCACGGCCAATTGGTTAGTTTTAAGTGAAATAGGACATCTGAAATCATAACGATAGCATGACTTATGCTCCCCAAAAAAATACTCCTAAAAAATTGTTCGGACGATTACGGGTATTGGTAGGTATTTTTTTGGTGTTGGCCAGACACAAAGGGAAAAAACCATGAATTCACACACAATCCATACAGAGGTAACACCAATCCCAAATTCGCACTGTCTGCAAAACTTAGCGCAAGCTATTCACATTCAATATTCCAACAAACCTACTAGACCATTATGCTGATATAAAGAATCTGACAGATAGGAAAAGTCCCGCAACCTACCCGCCTGGCTTTTAACATAGGCCTGGGTTTGCTCTGAGGCTTGGTGCAGCATGCGAAGGCGGAAGAGGGGATGCGAAAGGGCACTCTTTAAGGCAGACTGGGCTACAATGTTACACAAAACAAACCCATGTGGAAAATTTGAGCAAATTAAAACAATAATAAATGTTTGTTAATAATTCTTACTACGCATAAAGTGTTTTTGTGAGCATAAAAATGTCTATTTGCGACAATGATGTATACAATCTATGTACTATATTTCCAGTTTTCGCATAATTATTTTGCTGTACAGAATGCAAAAAACCAATGTATGAATTCTTACCGGAGCTGATGGTTTACAAATTTTTAATCAAAAATCAATCTTAAACTGTATCGAGATAAATTACACACAATATATCAACAATCAACATATTATTATACGATATTGTCATTAACGTGTGTATTCAAGTTTAGTTAGGGCTCATTCCTTTACCGAATTACAGGGTAAATTTTAATCGGACTAAAACTATTTAAAAATAATACTAACAATTACAATCCAAAACTTTCCGATTTAATGAACTCGAATTTTACCACGCTGCTTTTTAGTCAGACTAAACACGGTCTTAATAACGCAATGGTATGCAAGCATATTAAATCCATTCAGTCCAGTAGTATATTCTAGTCTACGAATGGGCTCCGACTAAAATTAAAGCAGCTGACAAATATATTATTTCATAAGCTTATGCAGTCAGTTCAACCCGATTTCAGGCTCAGCCTAAAATAATATATTATACAGTCCGTTTAATCCGGTAAACAAATGAGCCCTAACGCTTGCAATAAAATATAAGTCATACCAGCAGCTGTACTGCTGAAAACGGCCAAAACGTGCGCGTCGTCAACCCAGCTCACGGTGCAGTTCACACAACTGAAATAATCACAAAAAATATGGTCGATTCATACTTCTAGCCGTAAAAGTTATAACCTTATTTTTCAAGCTATGGCCAAGTATAGCATAAAATTTGTTTTTATTCCTTTTTTTTCAATTTAGCTTTTTCTAAAAAATTGGGCCAGCCATTGAGTAAAATGTTCCAAAAAACGGTACGATAACTTGCAATAATAAATCAATGAACAAATGCTTTCCACATCTAGTCTACGAAAGTACTACTTAGTCACCCTACTAGCGGCCTAAAAGGCATTACAAGCCAACCTACCCCAACTGTTTCAACGCCATATACAAATCGTCTGTACGCGACCCAGTCGGAAAATCAAATGCTTCCAAAATATGTCCATAATCTGAAATCACAGTATTTTTATCAGTCTAAAAAGTCTCCCTGTTGTACACACTTTTTTAAGCCGCTGTGTTCTCAAAAAAAATCTCAAAAATGACATGACGGTGTATCCCAGCGAAAAACCAGGGTTCCCAGTAACCGGTGTTCATTTCTAATAAAATGTTGATTGAAAAAACATATTTGAAACAAAAAATGCTGAGAACAGAACCAACCAGAGTATGTGTCCGAGTCAATGTCCCAATTCTGCATAGTGTAGTAGTGGATGGGGTGAACTGGCTTGGACGTGCCGGGTGACAGGGAACGACGAAGCTGAAATAAAACAAAAAACTAATAAAAAACAAAATTAAAACTAACCAAAAACTCCTTTGGTTGACAATATTCTGAATTTCCTTTAACGTGAGTTAAGCAAACGTCTCAAAAGTAGCTGAAATACAGCTCAAAATTCCACATGTATATTAATTATGTCCACGAAAGCTTTATGAACAGTAATCCGATGTATATAATCTTACAAAAACGGCTTCAAGCGAATTAAACATAGCCCATACTTGTCCGTAAGCGTGTTCGTTTACCCGTAAGCAAAAAGTTTAATCAGCTGTTGCAAAATACTTAATAGCATTTAAGAGCCAATATTTGGTGTGTAAGCTAGACCAGCAGACATCTATAAAAGTGCTAAAAATCAACGTTGTATAGTATTATATAGTGGTTTTTTGTGCTGGCTTAAGGACATTTTCTTACGGACACGAAAAAGTAAGAACTAGACATTAACCAAATCATCTCACCTTATCCTCCAGTATCTGTTCTTGGTCCTCAGAAAAGTCCTCCCAACTATCGGCCACCCCCATATCTCCGGCACCCGATCCCACACTACCGCGACTCTGGGCAATCCCCGCCGGCTGGGCCGGGGGAGGGGGGGCCGGAGGGTCACCGGTGCTAGGGCTGACTAGGCTCACTTTCCGACTGCTACTGGCGCTGGACTCACTGCCACATTTTGTGTCTGAAATAATTTATAATCGAAATTGAGTGATAAACTCTTTCATACCACTTTCAAAAAATGGGTTGCCTTTTGCTTGGGGTAAATCGGCCACCCACGAAAATTTTTCGCCTATTTGATACCAGATATAGCTATATACTATATCACTATAAAAGACGTATGAGTGGGGCGGATTCATCATTCATTCATTCAAGATGAAGGTCGTTCTTTGGAAAAAATATTAGATAAACCTATATAAGCCATGGATAGTGGGATAGCCACATGTCAATCAAAAAAAGACCTATCCTGGGTTTTTTTTTCGCAAAAACGTTCGCAATTGCGAAAAAAAACTGTGATTGCGAAAATTTTTCAAACCTTTTCGCAAAATTGCGAAAAAATTTTGACGCAGTGGAGGTGAACTCGTAAGGTATATGCGCTGATTTTTGTGGTTTAGTCGGAAAACATTTCCGATACGGCCCCAATTGACCAAATTTGGCCTAAAAATTGTAAATTTCTCCGACTTTTTGTGATCCCTTAGGCCCGGACTCGTGCAACTTTGTGGCTTGATGTTTCTAGTGACTGTAAATGGGACAGATTTCATGTATCATCACACCGACTGCATGTAACACTAATAGTCAGTTTAATAGGGGTCGGAGGTGACACAATTAAGAAACATTTCAAAATGTTAGCATTTTCAGGCCTAACTTGGTCATTGGCAGGGTCTTCTGAAATTACTTTACGGCTGAGCATCGATTGTGAAAAATTACACAAAATTCTCAGGACGGCTCCGTAAATTTAAATAAAAATGTCAAAATCTTTTTTCGCCAAAAAGAGTAAAAATTGCGTCAGTCTTCATCCTGTATATATACGCGGAATACTGTTTTATTAACATTTAAATGCAAAGTCTATTGCATTACGTAACAAAAGCAAGTCTGCGAAAACAAATTTGATTTTGCAAAAAAAATTCAAGCTTTTCGCAAAATTGAGAAAATTTGCCAGCGAAAAAAAACCCAGCCTATCATTTTAGTTTTACACTTTGATTTCCATCGAAGTAGTTATAAACCAAACAATTAACCAATCAGAGCATGGTGACCTTCAAAATACATTATTAGTGGCAACATACATACAGGTTCATCAGATCGACTATATAAATCCTCATTTATCAATCCTCTAGACTTAAAGTTACCATATATGTGTTTTTATAAAAAGCTACCAATCTACTGTGATTATCTACCTTCATTCCACAAAAAATTCCCAAAGATAAAAAACAATACAAAAACAATCTCACCAGCACTATCTTTCCGACCACTGACGCAGCCCTCCACGTCCTGAGTGAATGACACAGCCGATGTCATCGTCATATCGTCTAGTTCGTGTCTTAGGTCCAGCAAAACTTCGTCACTCGCGTCCGCTCGCATGGTGCTCGAGCCGGGTCGACTAGACGGCGCGCTGTAGCAGCAGAGGTCGACGCTAGTGCGACGCGGCTCGACTTGCGCTTTCAGTGACGCCGACGACTCGGCTCTAGCCATGGCGACTGGTTTAGGCTTAGGTTCTGCCTGTTGACTTGTCTCCGCTGCCACTTGACCCCAGCCTGAACTTTGACCCCAGCCAGCGGCCCAGGTCACCCCCGAAGAGCCCCCTGCCTTTTTGGGGCCAATTTCAACCCTTTCCACCCCCTGGCTATCGTCCTTATTTGTTTTGGCGATTCTGCGATTGCTATTGTCCTTGCTTTCTGATTTCGACTTAGCTTCCATTTTTGCCGAGTTAGCATTATTCCATCCCAACTTAGCACCATCTCTACTATTACTCTGAGCCGCAGTAGCTGTAGTCGTAGTCGTTTTCTGCTTAGTAGCAGAAGCCCCCGCAATTGTTTTCTGTTTTGTAGCACCGCCAGTTCTACTATTATTACCACCACTACTAAGTCCATGACCGCTACTGCTATTGTTATTGTTATTGTTCGGCTTAGAGTAGAACAATTTCATCATCTGCTCATTGGAGACCAAATTTTCAATCGCATTCGACTATTGATAATCTGCACCTCCAAATCTTCCACGTCCATTCCGTTGAGAGTGGGCCCGCTGACAATAGACGAGGATTTACTGCTTCCCAGGGATTCTTCCCCAGGGGATCGGCAGCTGGGCAAAACGGTTGTCGAACTTTTTCGCGCCTCAATATTTTCCTCCTCAGCTGCGGCGGTCAGTTCGTCAGAGTCGAAGTGTTCTTGAAACGAATCCAGGGATTTCGGCAAAACGTCTAAAATCGAATCCCCCTCTCCCAGAGTGCAATTGGCACTGACACTGGGCACAGAGTCATTTAGGTCTATCAGACTGCTACTGGCTGGCTGCATTTCATTTGTTGGTCCTGCTTCAGTTTGTACAATTGCTGTGGGAGCTACAGTCAAGCTTACAACCACCTTTTCAGGCTCAGCTGAAACATTATCGCAACTGCTTTCGCCTGGAGGGGCGGATGGTAGTTCAATATTAAGTCCACTTTTTTCCAACATTTCCTTCAGCATATCCGTTGGGCGTTTCGCCGGGTTAGGCAATTGAGGTCTGGCTTTTTGCTGAGCTGAGCAGGGCTTGGAGCCACCGGAATTTTGTCGCACAGCCGCCGGTCTGGCATTTTGCAACGACGATTTCCGTACAAAAGGTCTATCAGTTTCCTGAGATGCAACAACAGTTTGACTTGGGGGTAATAATGTCTTAGCAACCGCTGAGGTGGTAGCTTGACCAAACTTTTCCGGAGCGCTTTTCAAGGGTCTGCCCCGACCCAGAGCCGGTCTATAGCTGACCACCGGTTCCAAATTATGACTCCCAGCCTCCAGGGTCTCAAAACCACCTCTGCCCCACGTCTCTGGGGCTTTCTGGGGCTCGGAGCATTTTTCCGCCCCCTCCTTTTTTCGTCGACCACCTCTAGTAGCTCGTTTCCGGCGTCCAGGCTCGCCCGGATCCGCTTCCGGTCCAACCGGTACTTCTGTTTTCACAAAATCCGATCTCATGCGTCCACTAGGCCGTCGGCTTTCCAGCTTTTTGCCAGCCAAACCGGTCCTAGAGGCGTCGCTTCCAGCAGCAGCCTGATCCAGTTTCGTTCGAGCAGCGGCGGCGGCGAAAAAATTCGTCGGACTGGGCGTTCGCCGATCATTATCCGATCCGTTCTCAATTGACCAGCTGCTGCTGCTGCATTCACCGGCATCAAAAAATGGCTCCAAGCCCACGTCAGGAAGCGGAGTCTGTTTGTAACCAGTCGACCCTACAGCTTTCCGGTTCCAATTCGATCCGGCGGTATTCGTAGCGGGCCGACGCTTAACGGTCACCGGCTGATGATCGTCGGGCGGAACAACCGGTGAGGTGGGCTCGGAACCCGGCGACCGGTTGGTGCCAGTGAAACTGGAATCACCACTGCTCTGGCTCAGGTTGGACTGCGAAGTGGTGTCTCGGGCCGGGCGTGGAACGTACATCTGACGATCAGGTCGTTTGCGACTAAAACAAATGCATACATATCAAGTAGGGTTAGACCGAGCCGGGAATTTCGGTGCCGAGCCGAGCCGAGCCGGCCGGCTATGATTAATTTTGGGTTTTATCAAAATTTAATCGTGCGCTCCGGGAATCAATGTTTTGCGGCACAACTTTTTTTTAAGTGACAAATTTTGAGTTATGTCAAGAAGCAAGGAAGGATTAGAGCTTTTATTTGATACTCATGCAGTTGGAGGGGATGTGGGAAGCTCCTTCCTAAATTCAGAGACAGCCGAGGGATTCGGGTCACCAATGGTGAAAACGCGAAGACAATTAAGCCACAGATAGCAGGGGTCTGGGGGCGTGAGCCCCCAGGAAAAAATGGAGATTTTTGAAATTTTTAGGCAGAATTTAGTCAACTGGAGACGTATCAGAAATATTTTCCGACAAGAAAAGTAAAACAAAAGATGGGAACATCATATCAGACAGTACATTCCACAAGTAAGTTCAGCAAAGTGCTGCAGGGGTCTGGGGGCGGCAGCCCCGAGAAGAAAATTAGAATTTTTTGAATTTCAGGCTAAATTTGGTCAATTGGAGACGTATCAGAAATTTTTTTCGACCAGGCGATAAAAACTAAAGGGGGACCCTTGTAGACAATTTCTTCAGGTTTGACCCCGCGACCCCCCCCCCTGACTACGCCCGCGGCAGTGCAGGACCTAACAACGGAGGGGGGTATCTAAAATGATTGCTACTTTTGGTGGCAATCTGCAAATTGTTCGAAAATTCAATAAAAATTCATCAATTTTCATGTCGATAGCTACACAATGACGTCGACAAAAGGTTGAAACTTGAAAGTACAGGAAAACCAGTCAATCTGACTATTCTGTAGAATTGGCCAGTATTCTTCCATTTTCGCCACGAAGCCGGCGTTTACCAACACTAATACTATATATGCATTTATACGTTAAATTTTTTCACTTTTACTATGTCTGAAGAACCATGGAAATTGCTTATCTTCCCACCGCTTTTTCAGCTATTTTGTGAACGGGCGTCAGAGTGAAAAACTGAAAAATTCACAAAGCTTTTTGATATTGCAATGCGGACAGCAAATTTATTAAAAATGTCGTGTTTGCAATGATATAAACGTAACACAAAACAGTACATTAGGCAAACAAATTGCGCCTAATACACACATATTCTTATACGAAGTAATTCCAATAAAAACTAGTCAACAGACATTTCAGATACAAAAGGGTTGCCTTTGCTTCACAACTGGTCGGCAACCCAAAAATGGCCGCCCTGCCCTCCCCTCGGGATATACCGGTATGAGAGAGCGGTTTATTAACGGAAAAACAAAAACCGTATATACAGCGCTAGCTTTTTGGATTCTGGGAAGAGTTTTTAAACTTTCGAAAGTTAGTTGTTGAAAATTCACGACGGTCTCAGCTCTCGGCCTGGCTCGGCAAAATTGCCGAGCCAAAGGCAATTTGCCGAGCCGAGCCGTCCGGCTCGGCAGCGGAGCCGAGCCGAGCCGAGCCAGCGGTCTATCCCTAATATCAAGTATAACTATTTATAACAAATATATAAATTATTTTTATATGTATTTTGTATTATGTATATACATATTGTATTATGTGTGTATTATGCAAAACAATGTATATAGGCGAAGGACCAAGGGGACCGACCACACAATGTCAGCTGAAACTTTTGAGCTCATGTAAACTTTAAAAACATTTTAGTTAAACAAAAATTAAACCGAAATAAATATTTCAATGACAATGCCACATGGAGGCGAACCCACCGGCTTTGCTTGTCGCGAGAGTGCACTCCGGTGGCGTCGTATCCAGCACTGTTCTCCATGCCGGAAGAATCAGCTGATGATCCCAAGACCAGTTACCAAAAGGGGCAGCTTGGGGCAGCTCAAGTAATTAGACAAAATGCACACAATTATAAAAGTAGTTAATGAGACTAGGGGGGTTAGGGCGTTGGGGGGGTCCAAAAACGTTGGGGGGGTGGAGTCCGGGGCATCCGAAAAAGGCACTATTCGCATGCCATTGTAAAATTTTTAAAACAATGCACGGTCGTAACTTACTTACTTTCGTAAACTTTCTGAAAACGTACTAAAAAAGCATCAAAAGTTGCGAATAGGCTTCAAATGCATCCAAAACTGTGCACTTGAAGGCTAGTTTTAGCGCCCAATTATAGTCCACAGGAAAATTATTTCCAGAAAAAAACTAGATCGTAAAAAATTATCTGGTTTTTTTCTGGTTTTTTTCTAACTTTTTTCTAGTTAGAAAAAAACCAGAAAAAATTATCTAGTTTTTTTCTAACTTTTTTCTAACTTTTTTCTGGTTTTTTTCTAGTTTTTTTCTAACTTACGATCTAGTTTTTTTCTGGTTTTTTTCTGACTTTGTCAAAATACGATCTAGTTTTTTTCTGGTTTTTTTCTGGTTTTTTTCTAACTTTTTTCAGATTTGCCCCAAATCGGTTTTTAATGTTTTTGGAGTACTTTTACGCCCTTTTTGTCATTTGTTTTAGTCTTTTGTGTCTGTGATTCCCTTTGTAATGCATTATTTTAGCTTATTTTTTCTGTATTTTCCGGTGTTTTTGGTGGGTTTAAATTGGTTTTTCCACCTTTTTTTGAGTTTTTTACTATGCTTTTCTGATTGTTTGCTGATGCGATGTGAGTATTTTTAGATTTTTCAAACTTTCGCAAAATACGATCTAGTTTATTTCTAGCTTTTTTCTGGTTTTTTTCTGATTTTTTTCTAACTTTTTTCTAACTTTTTTCTGCTTTTACTAAATCGTTTTGTAACGTTCTTAAAGTCCGTTATATACCTTTTATGTCATGTTATATATCATATATATCGTTATTGTACATTAATTTATGGTATTTTTGTGTTTCTTCCTTTTTTCTGCTGAGTTTAAATCTTGGTTTTTTTATATGATGTTCATTAAAAGCGGCAACAGTTCTTTTGGGGGCTAGAGATCAGATCAAGGCCATGGGGTTTTTTACTTTTATTAAGATGAGGTGCGTACCGTTTTACGGGTGAAAATATTTGTCCAAAATCAAATGTAAACCGGGTAGATGAGTGTTTCAAAACGAACCTCCGAATCGTGCAAAAATATATTTTCATGTTTTCAGGTCTTCCTGTGGCCCACATACGTCCATCGGATCCGTCAACGGCCATCTTGCTGCTAATTATCGCCCTCCAAACGTCACATAATTTTATCATTGTATTATATATATACATACATTTTCTGTGAAATTTTTTCGGTTACGGATTTTTCAGATGGTTTTTACCCTTTCCATTCAGAGACATTTTACAGAGTTTCAGAGGAATTTCAGATAATTTTCAGAGAAATTCAGGGAAAATTCGGAGAATTTCACCCAGAATTCAGAGACTGAATTTTATTTGAAAAATGTTACTGGTTTTTCAGATTAATTTCAGATACTTTTTACACGAATTTCAGATAAAATTTACCTGATATTTACAGATGTGAAAAACACGTGAATTTTCTCTGAAACTCGTGTAAAAATATCTGAAATTTATCTGAAAAGACTGTCACATTTTTTCAGATAAAATTCAGAGTTTCTGAATTCTGGGTGAAATTCTCTGAATTTCCTCTGAATTTATCTGAAATTTGTCTGAAATTCCTCTGAAAGTCTGTAAAATGTCTCTGAATGGAAAGGGTAAAAAACATCTGAAAAATCCGTAACAGATAAAATTTTACAGAAAATTAAGATTTCCTGGTTTTCCTGTGCTTTTGCGGGGAAAAATCCTAGTGCTTCCTGGTCGAATCTTTAAACATAGGCCCTTTTTGAGTATGTAGGTCAGGTCGAGAGCGCATCTGAAACTTACTTAACTCACCAATTTTTGTGCAGTTCTGAGTCTTGTAGCATTCTTAATCAAATATCAAAATATGCATGTAAGAAAAACTGAGCAAAATGACAAAATTTTCCACATATTTGACTTTTATAACTTTTACAAAAAACGTTTTGGCCACGCCGTTTGCTTTTTCCGTTCTTTCTCTGATCTTCTTGCTCGAGTGAGTTGTGGTTTTGTGCTGTGTTTGTGGGGGGAGTTTGGGGAATATTGAGGGAAAAATATTTTGTTTGACTATTTTTGCTTGGCCGTAGGGGCCCCCAAGTATGTCACAAAATTTGCATTTTAAGACACATTGAAGGCTGAACTGCTGTGTACCAGGCTGCTGCTTAAATACGGAAGGTAACGTGGGGGTTTGTCACATACGATTCGAATGCGCAAAATGACTGTCAATAAAACACACACACACACACACACACAAACATAAAAAATATATATATATATATATATATTATCCCTGACTATATAGAGTAAGGCATGAACAATAAAGAAAAAATCATCAAAAAGCGAAAAAGAAACAAACCCAAAAAGTAAAAACAGAAAAAAAAAAAAGTAAAAAAACAGAAAAAAAAGAAAAAAGTAGAAAATAACTAGAAAAAAACAGAAAAAAGTTAGAAAATAACTAAGAAAAAAAGAAAAAGTTAGAATACTAGAATACGAAAAAAGAAAAGTTAGAATATAGAAGAGTTAGAAATATAGATAGCAGAGTTAGATAGTAGAAATGACTAGAGAGTTAGATATAGAGAGTTAGAGAGAGAACGAAACTGGAAATTAAAAATAGCTATAATATAGAGTGCTAACTAGATCAAATAGATGAAATCGAGTATATAGAGCTAGGGCGAAATAAGACCGGGAGGAGAATGTCCAAGAAAAGGGTTGGTGAAAAACAGAAAAAAACCAGAAAAAAACTAGAAAAAAACCAGAAAAAAGCCAGAAAAAACGCTAAAAGAAAACAGCTGGAAAAAAACTAGAAAAAAACCAGAAAAAAGTTAGAAAAAAACCGCCAGTAAAAAGAGCTAGAAAACATTCTACTATAGGGTCAGAAAAAAACCAGAAAAAAAGTAGAAAAAAACTAGATCGTGAGACTGGCAGTTAGAAAAAAACCAGAAAAAAGTCAGAAAAAAGTTAGAAAAAATTAGAAAAAATCCAGAAAAAAACCAGAAAAAAACTAGATATTCGTCAGGAAGAATTAGAAAAAAACCAGAAAAAAACTAGATAATTTTTTGTAGTTTTTTTCTGGTTTTTTTTCTAGTTTTTTTCCTGGAAATAATTTTCCTGTGGGGGGGGGGGGGTGAAAACGCACACGCAGTCCGCGGCAGTCTGCAGAAAGTTCAGCTTTTAAAAATTTTTTTACTGATTTCATTGATACTGCAAAAAAGTTTTATATACGCATCATGTCGTCAATCATAGTGGTTGCAGGGGTCTGGGGGCGGCAGCCCCCAGAAGCGGAACCTTTTTTAGAATTTTGAAATAAAATTTGCATTGAAAAAGCAATTCTAAGCAACACTTGTTGTGAAATCATAGTGGTTGCAGGGGTCTGGGGGCGGCAGCCCCCAGAAGCTGAAGCTTTTGTAGAATTTTGAAATAAAATTTGCATTGAAAAAGCAATTCTAAGCAACACTTGTTGTGAAATCATAGTGGTTGCAGGGGCCTGGGGGCGGCAGCCCCCAGAAGCTGAAGCTTTTTTAGAATTTTGAAATAAAATTTGCATTGAAAAACCATTTATAAGCAACAGTTGTCGTGAAATCATAGTGGTTGCAGGGGTCTGGGGGCGGCAGCCCGCAGAGGCGCAACTGAGGCGGGGGGGGAGAAATTCAAACTGACATTTTTTCACCGTGAAAACACGTTTTTATAGGTTTTCGCATGCGCTGAGTTCATTTTTAGCACTTTCCAAGCGAAAAAACGTTGATTTATACCTATTCGAAAAAATTCAATTTTTGTCGAAAATCATCGTTTTTCGACATATTAGGGCTAATCGTCGAAAATTATGACCAACACAGTCGTAATATCAGCCTGAAGTTTGATTGTCATAAAATAACACATAATAATATACTTAATACAGCTTTCTTAGCAACATATTTAGCTCATTTATACTAAAAATACTGGTTTTGCCAACTGAAAAAAGAGGCGAAATATACATAGTTAAATTGAGCTTGCATATCAAAAGTTTTAGATTCTTTTCGCGTATACAATAAATTAATTACATTTTCATATAAAATTAAGCATCATTAGGCATAAGTAGCGATTTTAACTGAAAGCGAATACCATAAATACGATTTACAAACGTCACTGATGCTCAGCAGCAAGCTGGGACTGACAGTCAGTTTCGGTTTTGCGCAAAAAATTTCATGTAAAGTTTAATTTTTTGACAAAGTTTGATTTCCAGACAAAGCTTACATCCTACAAACTTCTAACTTAGCCTACTCGAAAGAGCGTTCAATTTTGATCCCCCCTAGGTTTGGGGGATAAAGGGGGACTCCGGATTATTAGTCGAAAAATGCCGTTTTTCCGACTTATTCGACCCCTAAGGGTTTTAACACCAATAATTTCACTTCAGATTTTTATTAAAAGGGGCGACAGCTATTTTGGGGGGTCAGACTGAAGCGGGGGGGGAGAAATTATTTTCTACTCTAATTCCCTTCCTACCCCATATTTTAATAAAAATATGAAACCCCCATCGTCAGCCATGCCCCCAATCTGATCTCTAGCCCCCAAAAGAGCTGTCGCCCCTTTTAATAAAAATCTGAAGTGAAATTATTGGTGTTAAAACCCTTAGGGGTCGAATAAGTCGGAAAAACGGCATTTTTTCGACTAATGATCCGGAGTCCCCCTATATCCCCCAAACCGAGGGGGGGGTCAAAATTGAACGCTCTTTCGAATAGGCTAGGTTAGAAGTTTGTAGAATGTAAGCTTTAGCTGGAAATCGAACTTTGTCCAAAAAGTAAACTTTACATAAAATTTTTTGCGCAAAATTGGATTTGTGCAAAAATACTGAATCAAATAAAAACCTGCTGCTACCTTTGAAAGAGCAACTTCTAAGTTACTAAATGCTGAAAAAATTTTGTAAATCGGTTCAGGCTTTGAAAAGTTACAAAACTTTTTCTGAAGCTACCATGACCAGGCTGATTGAAGCGTTACAGCACGAGTACGTTTCAGTACAAATTCCGGGCTATAGTTGCGAAATTTTTTAAAATATGTAGCTAGTTGGGGTTTGTTAGTGCGATAAAAATATTTGTGATGCTTCTTAGCAGGTTTTTTCTTTAATTTAGGCCTCAGGCTTAGGCTTAGGCTTAGTGCTTAGGCTTAGGCTTAGTGCTTAGGTTTATACTTAGGCTTAGTGCTTAGGCTGAGGCTTAGTGCTTAGGCTGAGGCGTAGTAGGTGGGTCAGCAAAGGCTTAGTTTTAGTTGCTTGCATCAAATAAAAGGACACTTGCTACTGTGAGATCATAAATAAAGCTGCACTTTTAAACCGAACTTGACTGTCAGTGCCAGCTTGCTGCTGAGGATCAGTGACGTTTTCAAATCGTATTTATGGTATTCGCTTTCTATTAAAAATCGCTGCTTATGCCTAATTATGCTTATTTTTCTATTATGCTTATTATAATTATGCTCTATTATTGTCTACGCGAAAAGAAACGAAAACTTTTGATATGCAAGCTTAATTTAACTTTGTATATATATTTCACCTCTCTTTTTCAGTTGGCAAAATTACGATTTTTAGTATAAATGAGCTAAATATGTTGCTAACAAAGCTGTATTAAAAATATTATTACGTGTTAGTTTATGACGATCAAACTTCAGGTTGATATTACGACTGTATTGATGATAATTTTCGACGATTAGCCGTATTATGTCGAAAAACGATGATTTTCGACTAAAATTGAATTTTTTCGAAAAGGTATAAATCAACGTTTTTTCGCTTGGAAAGTGCAAAAAATGAACTCAGCGCATGCGAAAACCTATAAAAATGTGTTTTCACGGTGAAAAAATGTCAGTTTGAATTTCTCCCCCCCCGCCTCAGTTGCGCCATTTTGGGGGCTAGAGATCAGATTGGGGGCATGGCTGACGATGGGGGTTTCATATTTTTATTAAAAGATGGGGTAGGAAGCGAATTAGAATCCAAAATAATTTCTCCCCCCCCCCGCTTCAGTCTGACCGCCCGCAGAAGCTGAAGCTTTTTAGAGAATTTTGAAACAAATTTGCATTGAAAAAGCAATTCTAAGCAACACTGGTCGTAAAAAAAGAGTGGTTGCAGGGGTCTGGGTTTGGCGGCCCCCCCCCCAGAAGCTGGAGTATTTTTAGAATTTTGAAATAATAATTGCATTGAAAAACCAATTCTAAGCAACACTTGTCGTGAAATCATAGTTGTAGCAGCGGTCTGTTCCGAGAGTCAGATTTTGTTATGTGAGCGTTATTGTTGTTACTAAATGGATTTTTTGGCAAAATTGATAATATTTCAAACTTTTAACTTATTTAGATAAAAAAAGCACAAAAAATCGGCCCATGGGGGGACTAGCAAACCAGAAAAATACGTTGTATACAGGAAAAAATTGAAGAAAAACCATGGGTGACAAGGGCTGTCCTTAGACGTTCGTCCTCCACTCCACCCACCACACGGTTTTTAATTAAAAGCCACACAAAATATATAATTAAATACCAATAATAGTTGTCAGCATTACTCATTATTAATACACCATAGCAGATATAAGTCATGTATATATATTAGAGCAGTATATAATGAATTAGGGGCGAGATCCCCTCGAAAGAAAATTTTGGAAAATTTTTGAAATTTCAGTGTAATTTTAGTCAATTGGGAACGTGCCGGAAAATTTTTTTCAGCGGTAAAACCAAAGAAGACCACAGGAAAAAAGTGAAAAAGGGGGGGCTTAAATCGCGAAGGGGGGGGCTAAAATCGCGAAGGGGGGGGGCTGATGTCCCCCGAGCCCCCCCCCCTGGGTACGCCACTGGGACCAATCGTCATTAGTAAGCCAGACACCACACAATGGCCCGTATTCACATACTAACACTAACGCTTAAAGTTAGTGTTTACACTAAGTGTTAGCGCTTATAAGTGCTAAGTGTTATTCACATACTTAGTGTTTATTTAAGCGCTTAGCAAACACTAACGCTTAACTTAGCGTATCAATTTTGTATTCACATACTTAAAATTTAGTGTTTGGCTTAGAATTAAGCGCTTAAGGTGGTAGTAACGTTTTCGACAGTTTTTCAGGAGTAACACTTGGGCCCGAATTCACATACTAAGAGTTATTCACATACTAACGCTAAGCGTTTGCTAAGTGTTAGCGCTTAGTTTGTACTAAACTGTTATTCACAAAATAAACGCTTAAAAATTAGTGTTATACTAAACTTAGCGTTTAGCAACTTTTGTGCTTAGTTTTGGCTTTGGCTTGGAGTGCGCTCCCTGCTTGATGTGGATCCGGAATTCGTTATTTATCGGCATTTCCATTTGGTATTTATAAATCCGATTATAGATTTATTTAAATTACTATTTCTTAGTAATAATATATATTTTTCTCGAACTATACATTTGTAAAAAAATGTTTTCAGCAGGTGGATTCCTGAAAAATGCAAAATCAGCTCTACATGTTTCAGGGGGCATATTGTGAAAAATATAAATTTTCAAATAGAAGTTCTTGAAGAAAAATTACTTCGATTAAGATGCTCTACTCAAAAACGTAAAAAAACGAATTTGGACAACAAAGTGCATTTTTTATTTTTGGCGATTAAACGAGCAAAATGGATCGAATTGGTCGGAAAATGTCACTAATATATCCTAAATTGAATGCCCTTCCTTCCCATGGCGGCCAAGAACCTCCCCCACTCTCCCTACCCCTTCCCCAAACCATCCACTAACTAAGCGCTTAGCGCTTAGGGAGCTCCCGAGGTCCCTAAACTTAAGCGCTTAATTCTAAGCCAAACACTAAATTTTAAGTATGTGAATACAAAATTGAAACGCTAAGTTAAGCGTTAGTGTTTGCTAAGCGCTTAAATAAACACTAAGTATGTGAATAACACTTAGCGCTTATAAGCGCTAACACTAAGTGTAAACACTAAGTTTAAGTGTTACACTTAGTATGTGAATACGGGCCTTGGCAACTTACGATTAATTTTCCATCAATAATTTATAGTACGCATATTAATTTAGGAAACTATAACTTATTACGAGATAAATGCTTGCTAAAATAGCTTGAAACACTTGAGATTTTCACAGAAAATATTTTTCAGGCAGTTACGACAATTTTTCGTAAATTTTATGTTTAGCTAAGCCAAAGTAGTAGCTAGTCAAAACGGCCGTTTATTAAAAAAAGAAAAAAATGACACACGGGCATGTCAAAAACCTTCAATTTAGGTGCCAAAACTTATCCTTCCGCTTTTCACATTTTGAGATTACGTCACATTTATGTAACATTTCATTTTGAACTAAAGTACATTACACAAAAGTCCGCAAAACTTGACAACTACTAGAAGGATTTTGTTCAAAATTTGGGATAAATTGGCACACATATGTGTCTACTTTATACTAAAATTTCAAAAATTTTGTTTGCTTAAATTTTGCGTCACATCAGTTTCATTCCCAGAAATCTGTAAAAATGTACTTCCGTGGACTAAATCTCAAGTCTCCATGTTGCAATCTTTTCATGCGTTATTTTATATGTTTTTTAGACAATTTTTGATGTGTCAATTTTTTTATTTGTATTAATTTAGCCTATTTCGTGAAAAAAATTAGATTAAAAAATTCGTATATTTTTCAAAATTCGAAAAAATTCAAAATTAAAGGTCCGTAACTTCTTTCCTGCACCATATAAATGCACCAAACTTAGCATTAAAGTTCACCCAGTTATTGGCTATGTTGGTGTAAAGAATGAAATTAGTTGGCGTTACACTGTCAATTTTACAGGCAAAACAAGAAAAATGCAAAAACTCACGAAATTTGACTACTTTGACAGTGTCTGCTGACTAGCTTGTTACAGATTTAAGCTAGATAATGTGCATAAGTGTAGTTTCAGTCAAGTTTTTGTGATTTCTATGTAAACTTTGCGCCACCAGTACTCAAGTTATAAGTGACACCTGAGCATAAATTTTTGGGACAGCACTGTAAAGGTCAAAATCCCCAGGCATGTCTCTCACTTTTTCGAAATTTCACCTGTGGACATTTTTAGAGGGTTTTAATTACAAGAAAATATCTTAAATTTTCGGTGCGTTTGCTTTTCAGCCATTTTCTCAGTAAATTGACTAGTTATTAAAAAAGTGGGGGACATGCCTGGGGATTTTAAACATGTCAAAAACCTTACCAACTTTTAGCCCCAACAGGTAATCGTATGATTCAGAGCTGTGGCGCAAACTTTTTGTAAAAAATTGTAACATTTTGGAAAAGACCTTTCTTTAGTCGCGTATACTGGAAACAAAATCACAGGTTAAATTTCAATACATGGCATACATTTAGGAATGATATTGTTCTACCTAATGCAAAAGACCGCTTGTGATTTGAATTTGTAAACGCTGAGCTATGGCCTTTCAAAAAAACACCTAAAAACGCAATTACACCCTTAAGTTTAGGGACCTCGGGAGCTCAATAAAGGGGTAAGCGCTTAGTTAGGGGATGGTGTGGGGAAGGGATAGGGAGAGTGGGGGAGGTTTTTGGCCGCCATGGGAAGAAAGGGCATGCAATTTAGGATATATTAGTGACATTTTCCGACCAATTCGATCCATTTTGCTCGTTTAATCGCCAAAAATAAAAAATGCACTTTGTTGTCCAAATTCGTTTTTTTACATTTTTGAGTAGAGCATCTTAATCGAAGTAATTTTTCTTCAAGAACTTTTATTTGAAAATTTATATTTTTCACGATATGCCCCCTGAAACATGTAGAGCTGATTTTGCATTTTTCAGGAATCCACTTGCTGAAAACATTTTTTACAAATGTATAGTTCGAGAAAAATATATATTATTAATAAGAAATAGTAATTTAAATAAATCTACAATCGGATTTATAAATACCAAATGGATATGCCGATAAATAACGAATTCCGGATCCACATCAAACAGGGAGCGCACTCCAAGCCAAAGCCAAAACTAAAGCACAAAAGTTGCTAAACGCTAAGTTTAGTATAACACTAATTTTTAAGCGTTTATTTTGTGAATAACAGTTTAGTACAAATTAAGCGCTAACACTTAGCAAATGCTTAGCGTTAGTATGTGAATAACTCTTAGTATGTGAATTCGGGCCAATAGGGACATAAAAGTTCAAAAAATCAAGCCAGATATCAGATTGGCCAGCTTGTGAAGTACACATCATGTGTGGACGCACAATTGTTTGCGACAAATAAGAAAAAAGAAAATTGAAGGTTCGTTTTTCTTCTGATTTAAAAATAAGCGTCTAGATTTTCCACAATTTATCATTATTGCTGTTACTATTTTACAGTTTAAGTACACCTTCACAGTTCAAACTAGTATTACTCCACAGCCGCTACAGTAATCTGCACTGAATTTTGTGTGCATAAACTACAACATATGTGCTATTAGTCTGTGTAAAAAAACTAAACAGAAAAGTTGGTAAATGTGACTAAAAAATAGAATGTGAATAGGCTTTTTTTCGTCATTTTTCCGACTTTGAGACATTATTGCAAACTATATGCTGCACCAATTTTGCTGAAACTTGGCAAAATAATTTGCCTTTTGGTAGATTTTTAAAATATAGAAAGAACAATTTCTAACATTTTACTGAACAAGTTTTACAGTCGCGCAAAATCGACTGCTTTCGCGACACTACCCCCTTAAGGTGGTAGTGTCGCCAAAGCAGTTTTGCTCATAGGCTGCAAAATGAGAATTTTTTGCTTTGAAATTGTACGTTCACTGAGAAACTAGTGAAATGTTATATGGTGTCAAATAAATACTGCCAGACACTAGACTACCAATATCTACCAATATTTTTAACCAATCACCATTTGTGAGCCAGACATCACACAATAGAGACATAAAAGTTCAAAAAATCAAGCCAGATATCAGATTGGCCAGCTTGTGAAGTACATGTAATGTTTTGACGCACAATTTTTTGCCACAAATAAGAGAAATGAAAACTGAAGGTTCGTTTTTCTTTTGATTTCAAAATAAGTGTCTAAATTTTTTACAATTTATCAATATTGCTGTGAGTACTTTACAGGTTACGCACAGTTTCACAGTTCAAACAGGCATTACTCCACAACCACTCGAGCAATTCGCACTAAATTTTGTGTGCATAAACTTATTGTATTATTGCAAACTATATGCTGCACCAATTTTGCTGAAACTTGGCAAAATAATTTGCCTTTAAAGAAATCTAAACAAACAGTTTTTAATTGTGACGAAATTATTGAATGTGAATATGTTTTCAAAACGTCATTTTTCCGACTTTGCGACTTCACTGCTAATTGTATGCTGGATCAATTTTTCTGAAACTTGGCAAAAATATTTGCCTTGAAACTTTTTTTAGAGTATATAAAGAACAATGACCTATCTTTCATTGAAAAAGTTTTATAGTCGCGCAAAATCGGCTGCTTTCGCGACACTACCCCCTTAAAAACTTTTCTCATGCAAACATTAAAAGCACCGGCATTAGCTTAAAATCATATACTGGTGAACTGATAAAAGGTTTTGGTCAAGCAAAAGTTTCAGCTATGTATAACGGCATTTCATACTCTAACTTAAATGTTGTTATTGCTGTAACTAGTGGACCACCTTTACTAGGCCGGGATCTAAAATTAAATTGGACTGGCACAAAATTTTTGCAGTGCATCTCCTGCAGCCATATAGTCGTTCCGACCTACCGCCAGTGGGAAGGGATCTGATCAAAAAGTTTACTGATATTTTTGAACCTTCCTTAGGGTGTATTAAAGGCCACAAAGCACGCATCCAACTCAAAGACGGTGTCACTCCCAAATTTTTTGCAGCAAGAGCGGTTCCTTTTTCAATGAAGGAGGGTATAGAAAAGTCAGTCAAGCGTGACATTAAAGACGGTATTTTAGAACCAGTCAATTTTTCAGATTGGGCTGCTCCAATTGTTCCAATTATGAAACCCGACAAGTCTGTTTGAGTATGCGCAGATTTTAAAGTCACAATTAATCCATTTTTAGCCGTAGATCAGCACCCACTTCCGCAGCTTGAAGATATGTTACAGAAACTAAAAGGTGGAGTTTATTTCACAAAGCTTGATATGAGTCGTGCCTACAGCCAAGTTGAACTCGATGAATCTAGCAAAAACATTTGTGTCATCAATACACATCTCGGTTTGTTTCGCTGTCGACGTCTTACGTTTGGCGTCGCGTCAGCCCCAGCGCTGTTACAGCGGCTTGTGGACAAAATATTGTCAGGAATAAATGGTGTCGCATGGTTTTTAGATGATATTATCGTTGCGAGCAACTCTGCGGAAGAACATTGGGAGAATTTGCAAACCGTATTCGCGCTATGCCGAAAGTATGGTGTGCGGCTCGGTTTACCAAAATGTGAAATTTTTAAAAAATCGGTGCAGTACCTTGGAGTCCTAATAGATCGTCTTGGAATTCGTCCTGTTCCTGCAAAAGTGGAAGCGATTTCAGAAATGCCGAACCCAACAAATGCAGAAGAACTAAGAAGTTTTCTTGGAAAGGCAAATTTTTGGTGTAAATTTTTGCCAAATATGGCAAGCCTGACCGCTCCTCTTACTGATTTGTTAAAAAAAGGAGCAAAATTTGAACTAACCCAGAAGCACTTGAATTGTCTAAAAGAACTGAAACAAAAATTAACATCAGCCGATGTGTTAATTCATTATAATTCGGATTTGCCATTGTTTATGGCAGCTGATGCGTCGGACACTGGCATAGGAGCTGTGCTTTACCATCAAGTGCCAGATGAAACTAAGGGCCTTTTCACAAATTATATTAACTGGATTAGATTAACTAGATTAACTTCAGTAACTAAGGTTTAGTTAGATGAAAGTTTATGAAACTTTGCATAATAACTAAGCTACTGTATATTGTTGAGTTATGAAGTTAATCTAGTTAATCTAATCCAGTTAATATAATTTGTGAAAAGGCCCTAAGAAAATGATTTGCTGCAGATCAAAGACTCTATCTGATACTGAGCGCCGGTGGTCACAAATCGACAAAGAAGCTTACGCATTGATATTTGGAGTTCAAAAATTTTATCAATACCTTTGAGGACGTAAATTTACGCTAATAACTGATCACAAGCCCCTTGCCGCTATTTTCAATCCCAAAAAAGAAATACCAAAGTACGCTCTCAATAGACTGCAACATTGGGCTATAATACTGTCTTCTTTCAACTATTCAATTCAATACACTAAAGGAAAGGAAAATTTTGCTGCAGATTGCCTTTCTAGGCTGCCTTCTTCCACTATTAACTATGAACAAGAAGGTGATGGTTTTGAACTGCCCAATCAAAATTATGCGTTTTTACGCGGCGGCCTCAGCCGCCGCGTATATACTATAGTGCAAAAGTGTGCATCAAGAGCACAAAAATACACCTATTCTAGTGTTAATCTGCTGGTAGGTCAGCAAATAACACTGTTTGTGTGGGTGTGTGTACGTACTTAGCGACAATCACTTGCCCGCTCTCGTTTACGCAGCCTATTTGTCAAGTTACTAACATTTTCTGCATACAGAAAATAGTCCTTTGACAAAACCTGTCGGGACAATGTTTCGAAGAATGTTCATTAGCGCGTCGAAAGCAAGAAATTTTGAACTGTAAAGCACATGGAAACCATGACGTGACGCGACTACGGAGCCCATAGTACGAACTCCGTGTCAGCGAGATGGTTGATCTTTAGCCTACATCCGCTGACAAGCACACGATTCGCAGCTTGTATGTAGGTTAGCTGCTCTAAACTTTATGCTATAGCTCGTTCGGCAACATCTAAAATTTTGAATATTAAAAGGGTTCTTGCTTACGGTTCAGCAATATAGTGACCAATTTGAACACTGTTCACAGTGATCACGTCTGATTATGATCTCCAATGGAGGCATCAACATTAAGCAAAACTGACGCTATATGAAATTTTTCTGCTGGAGACTTTTTGGCCGTTACTTATAAGAATTGGCTGAGCTAACTGACAGTTGACAGTTTGTGTTGGCTTTAGAAAAATTAAGTGCCGCGTTTTATATTCGAAGAATATCCTCAGCACAGCAAGAACGTCGCAACGGAATCTCTCCAAATTAAGTTTAACCTTACTCGCAAAACGTGCTTGT
>JASANF010020794.1:0-33981 GCA_030248245.1 Trissonchulus sp. WLG1_4 | reverse complement strand
AATAGTCACTTCCGATTAGCACTTGGATCGTGCCATCTCCTAGTTCGTAGTCATCAGCAAGTGCATATTTCATTGACTGCATGAATTTCTGGTCATCAGTAGACAGGTCCTCGGGTAAAAGGGAGCTGTTTGTGATCATCGACGTAGTGTGAGCATAGATGAGCTTCGTTTGGTCGTCTCGCAACTTTATGCTGAACTCCACGCCTCGGGAAGGCACTGACAGCTTCTTGCGGGTACCAAATATTGCAATTTGCAGATCTTCTTCGTCTTTCGTTTTGAGATTGAGTTGATCGGCAACTGATTCCAGGACATAGCTTCTGTGACTGGCTGTATCGAATATCAAACGGACTTTGACTTGTTTCTTGGTTTCTGGGTTGAGTAGGGTGGTGTATGCAGTCAACAACAGCGATCGCTCATTCCCACTGCTATTCAACATATTAAGGTCGTGATTGCCGTGACGTTGTTGACTGTTTCCCTGATTATCACCAGTATCCGATCTACTGGGTTCTTTGCCGTTTCTGTTTCGACCACCCGTTGGTGGTAGGTTGTCAGGAAATTGCATAGGGCAGAACGCATTTACGTGAACATCCGAGTTGCAATAGAAGCAATGGATTCGATTCTGGCATTGAGCAGTAATGTGACCTGGTTTCAGACACCTTGTACATCCGTCTTTCTCTCTAGCAGCTGTTTTCCGCTCAGTAGCAGTTCGATACTTCGGGCAATTGGCGTGGTAGTGACCTCCTCCACAGAATCGACAGGGACTCGTGGGTTGGTTTTGAGAGCGTGGTTTAGGTGTTCCATCGAAGGCACCCATTGTAGCACTTTCTCGCCTTTCGTAACTTGTTTTTACACGATCGTGTGAAGGTTGGAATCAATGTCCATTGGTTGCGCTTCCGCCACAGTGGCGAAATGGTTCGTTGAATAGTGGTCGATGTAGTACTCCTGTGCCACTGCGGGTGGAATTCCAGCGAGACCCAGAATTACCCTTCTGGTAGCATTGGTACCCACGACCGTCGTTTCTTTTGTGGTCCGGTCCAGCGCCGCGTTGGAACTCCTCCTTTCGAGGTTCCACTGTGACTTGCTTGAAAGAGTTAATTGTTTCGTGATACTTCTCTTGTTCGTGTAGATAGGTACGCAGGGTTTTGCGGACGGAACTCAGATCGGACTCGACAGTGCACTTGTAATGTTGCTGAAGATACTTCACTGTGTGGTTCGGGAATTTGCTCAGCATGCTGATCACAAGGGCATGATTGGAATTAATTGACTCGCCGGCAGTTTCCATTTGTCGCAGAATCTTCTCGCACGTGTCGTAGGTCTTTCGTTGTTCTTCAATGTTCTGACTGGATTGGGGCAAACTCATGAGTTGAGCATAGAGCGTGGTGACTTGCTCTTCTTTCGGTTTCTCGAATCGCTCCTTGAGCAGACTGATCGCGTGGTCGTATGTATCGTCTGATGGCAGAAACCCGTCAATGGTGCTCTTGGCTTTGCCATCGAGAACACCAGTGAGATAACTGTACTTTTGAGTTTTGCTGATGCTCTGTTTGTGAACATTAGCGTCAAAAACAGCCCAGAATTCAGGCCACTTTAGGGGATCGCCACTGAAACGTGGCAGTTCGGCCTTCGGAAGCTTAACTGACTGTTTGTAATCACTGACGGTATTGTTCGGAGATGGAGGGGTATTGAGGCTAGCAGCAGACCGTGACTGTTCGACTGCCCGTTTGATTTTACGCAGCCTCAGCTCGGCTTGCATGACTGGTTCCTCGGCCAAATCGAACAGCCGATAGTAACCCTCTTCAGGGTCCTCCGCCGCGGCCGCTGCTGCCTCAGCCTCAGCTTGTCGTCTTGTATCGTCCGTCAATGAGTTAATGAACTCTTGCCATTCACCGGCTCTCCGTTCGATTTGTGCGATCATTCTTCGTATTTCATCTCGGTAGACTTCGATCCAATCAGCAAGATCTTCGCAGTCACTTCTTGCCATTGGTGTAGGCTCGCTCGTTAGCTCCGTTAGCCGATCAATCTTTTTAGCAAGGTTCGTCTTATACGCGCGAATACTCTTTTTGATAGTTGTACTCATGGCAGTTCGTTACGTAAGTTCGAATGTAAGTTTAAAATTCGTCGATCCAAAGTTCCAGATACGGTGCACGGTCGCCAAAAAAGTTTGTCCCGGAATTTAATGAGAAGTGTTTATATCGTAAAGCCAATAGTTCGATTCACAGTTCAGAATGAAGCAGAGCCATCCGCTTCACGAGGCGTCGCCAGAATATACAGCAAATACAGTATAGTTTTACTTTCGGATTGTCATATGAAGAGCAATGCATATATATACTGATTACATCTGATGATTCGCATGTGACTAAAACTGCCCATACACAATCAGTGTTTTCAGATCGTTCGTTACAATATCGATAAGTAAACGAGTAAAGTTTGGATTTGGCCTATGATCTTGTAGCCCAGAAGTCGGCTAAACAAGAACCGGCGCACCACACTTTGATATCGCGGTTAAATCCGCGACAGGGGACCCCCCAAAATCGAGGGGTAGGGGGGGGAAGGGTCCCGAACATTTGGGCTAAATTTAGTAAAAATGGCAATTTTGCGTAAATTTTACTCAATTTTGAAGAATTTGGGATACTTTTGGTCAATCAGGGGAGAGGGTCTCCAAAGTTTGGCCGGAAAGGCGCCCTCCCCCCAAAAAAATTTGACCCCGTTACATGTATGAAAGCAAGCGACATTAAGTCACAAATTTGCATCAGTATGGGATCAGCAGCCTCCCTAAAAATCCAATTTGAAAATGTTATATTTTTAGACTGAATTTGGGCAAATGGAGACTATCGGAAATTTGGTCGGAAAATTTGAGCCGAGGGTCGACCCTTGGGTACCCACTTCAACCTTCGCGGGTCGCTAAATTTTTCCCGACCCCCAAAACCTGAAAAATTTACGATGTCGGACTCCAATTTTAGAGAAATTAGAGTAATGCGTAATTGTGCAAAGTTCGTTTAAAGTAGCAATGTGAATAATGTACAGATGTATATACACTATGTACACATGTCACACTAAAAATAATTAACAGGTATATATATTTTTTACCGGCCGGCCGGCCGGAGCCGGCCGGCGACCATCAGGCCGGCCGGCGCCCGGCCGGCCGGCCGAAAATTCCGGCCGGTCACAAACACTACCTGTGTGGGCCACATGAGAACTTGAACACATAATAAACAAGATGAGTGATGAACAACAACTGTTACTGTAACAAAGTTATCATGTCATACAGTAGCGGGGGTCTGGGGGCGGAGCCCCCAAAAAAATTTTTTAGAAATTTTACACGAAATTTGAAAATTTGGGACGTGCAAAAACTTTTGCAAAATCCCGAAAACTTCGGGATTTGAGATCGGGATCGGGATCGGGATCGGGATTTTACCCTCGGGATTCGGGATTCGGGATCGGGATTCGGGATCCCGTTCATCATGACACACACATATATATATATATATATATATATATATATATATATATATATATATATATATATATATATATATATATATATATATATATATATATATATATATATATATATACACACATACACACACATATATAATAACTGTCGCAGATCACAAATATATGTATATATCGGCTAAGCAATGCGGCTCATGCAACAGCCAGGGCAGTGCAACAAATATATACACTCTTAAATCGGTCTTAAACTGGACTACAACTGGTCAATTCACTCTTAAAACACTCTGAAATATCGAGCTGCTGGCTGGATTGAATTTAAGACCAGTTTAAGATTATCTTAATTCACTCTTAAATCAGTCTTAAACTGGTCTAAAACTAGTCTTGATTCACTCTTAAAATAGTCTAAAATATGAAGCAGCTACGCTGGACTGGATTTCAGACCAGTTTAAGATTATCTTAATTTACTGTTAAATCACTCTTAAATTGGTCTAAAACTAGTCTTAATTCACTCTTAATTTACTCTAAAAACAATCTAAAACTATGCAGCGTAGTTCCAAACTGCATTTTAGACTGATTTAAGATTATCTTAAAACAGTCTTAAATAATCTGAAATTAGTCTTAAATAATCTAAAAACACTCTAAATTCACTCTTAAAATGGTCTTAACTTGCTCTCTTAATTCACTCTTAAAATTTTTAGAGTGTTTTTAGATTGGTTTTAGACCATTTTAAGAGTCCCCCTTTCTTCCTGTGAAACAAACATTACAAAATAATTAAAACACATTCAATTACAATATCAGTACACCAAAATATCAAATACCAATTTAAAACAAATTTAAGTACAAAAAAATAAAAAACATATTTAAAAATAGAAAATTTTAAAAGATAAACCGGACAAAAAATGGAGAAAAACCAAAAACATGACAAATAACCAATTAAGGTGGCGCGCCTGAAATGTGGGTTTTGGCCATTATTTTGAAAATCCGCAAAAATAACAATACGTGATAAGAACCAAACTTGTTCCAGTTTAAATTTCCTTCAATCTGATGTGCACATCACACAAAAAATTTTGAAGCTTATTGAGCTTTTTCAGCAAGAAAAATAGATTTTCACGGAAATCGCTTTACAAGCCAGTGCATTTCACGTTTGCAATGATTTTGGAAGATTGAAAAACACCAGCAGCTGTGTTTTACTTGAACATACTTAAAAGTTTTCAAGAATTTTAATGAGTGTGGTGCAATTTTTTTGTAAAATAAAGCTGTATTTTTTTTGCATGATTCTGAAATAAAGTGCGTGTGAGTACAATCGCAAATTTTCGGCTTGTGATTTTAAAAAAATTGGCTCAAAGAGGAAAATTAAAATTTGGCACATAAATACAGCTAATTGTGTTCAAGCGGCTGCAAAAGTTGATTTTGAGCAAATCGATAGTTTTCAAGAAAATTAGTTAAATTTGCATTTTCGAAAATCACGATTTTATGGTTTTTCAATATATCAATAATATTCACCAAAAAATGACACTCTGCGAAAGCTCGATCACGTTAAAGCAAGCAAAATGAGCTATTTGTTGTGCAACAGCTATCTTGCTGTGAAGAGAAATCCCAAGCCAAAATTCCACTCACGTTTGGTCTACAGTGGTTGCTAATTTGTATCAATCAACTTCATACTTCGTGTGTGAGCATACTTTCACACCGGCTTGCTATCGCTCATCTGGAAACTTGAAAATTGCTAAAATTTGGCTCCAGATTTCCGTTTTTAGAAAAGTCACATTTCAGGAAACATTTCCGTTCCGGGAACCAAGGATTAAGGCCATATTTTTTAAACACAGCAAAAAGTTGCCCAAATTGCTATTTCGGATGTTTTGACGGGCATATCTCCATAGCAAAATAATTGAAAAAAATTTACTGAACTGGTTTTAATTCAAACAGCAAGTAATCTAGTGCATTAACGCTTTTCTTGGTGTTGAAAACAGACGATACACAGATTTTATTATTCGTAAATAAAAATTAAAACAACTTTTTTTGCATTCTGTGCAAAAGAATTGCACAAGATGCCATTTTCAGATGCATCAGCCTCAAATATAGGCAATGTGAATACGAACCAATTTTTCAGCATTAGATTACAAATTACTGGTACGGTATTTTACTAAAACAATTTTGCACAATTATAGCCTCAAAGTTTGCGCAATTTAACAGTACTTTATTTTTTTAAATGAAGTCTAAAAATTTTTTAACATGATTTTTATTGCTCAGAGTTCGACTTCGAAAACATGAAGAATTACCAATTAATATGCATCAAAGAAAGTGCGTAAAAATAGGTGACAACAAAATAAATAGAATTACACAATCAATGCATGGGACACCAAGAAATTATAAAAGTGCTATTTCAAGTCACGATACACGTATCACGGAAAGACATAGTACAATAATTCAGGTTTGGCGCGATAGCGCCAAACCTATAATAGGTAAAAATCAGCTTATTGCGACTTTTTACAACACAAATAGACAGGTAACTGCACTTTCCGTCCACGCCCTAAATTAAAACTTGCTACTTTTTACAACACAAATAGACAGGTAACTGCACTTTCCGTCCACGCCCTAACTTAAAACATCGTGAGCTAATAGTATACTAAAAGTTACACTACGTGTGCAAAAATAAAACTTAACAATAGAATTGGAGGAAAGTTATAGATCTTGAAAACTTTCAAAAAACTCCGTGTCTGTTTTATTTTTTTCAGCCAACTTTTCTCAGCGTCTAGCGAGCTGTTTTTTTATGATCTATGGCTTCATCGACGAGGTTTGTTATGCCATAACTTTTCACCTCGTTTCATGTTGATCGGTGCTGGTTTCGTTGAGAAGTCAGTAAAAAACCTCTTTTTTAGCTCATTTCGTGAAAATTTTCAAATTGACAAACTTCTCAGTAAAGCTATATTAAGTACTAAAATTTGTGTTTAAACAACATACAGTAAATTTAGAAGTCAGAAGTAATTGTTTAATAGCGAAAAAACTAATTATTCGTATGTTTCTTAATTTCCCACTACGGTGTAAGTATTTTGTACAGTTGGGTTTGTTGCTTCATATTTATATTATTGCAATGTCTGAAAACGACCAAGAAAACAGATGCAGTCATGTAAAGTTTAGTGTAAGAATCGAACATTGGACTGAATGACAATGGATCTACATGTTTTAAATGTATTATTATTATTATTATTATTATTAATAATAAATTAAATATTATTTTAACAAGACTAGTGCGTCTAGTTTAGACTAGTTCGACAACATACATAAATTTCATGGCATTTGAATGTTAATCTTACTGATTTTTTAAAAAATTCAGTTAAAATTTACATGTAAAGAGATTTCATCTAACATGGGCTGATTATAGTTAGTCACGAAGGGTCAAGTTTAAAAGACGTCTAGCGGACGATAGGAATGACGTACAATCATGACACTTACATCAATCGTCTTGATTTAAGGAGCGCTTTCAAATGAGGGGTCACATAACCTTGTCAGGTGAGCGTACCCTGAGATTTATATTTCGGGATAACCTGAAGCGCTATATAGTCAAGTCATTCGATTGGTGACACGGAGCGCTTTAAAATGAGGGGTCACATGATCTGCTTACGGCAAGTTGACGTAGTACTGACATTGGCCAAAAAAGTACTGACGGACAAAAACCGCTGTAACTTGGTTTATTCTGTTTGATCAACCATATGAATAGTGAAAATACCATACGGCAGGGGTTTCTGAGATCACTGCGAAGTCTAGTGCGTGTAGTTTAGACTAGGTTGACCAGATGCACAGTATGAAGTCATTTATTATCGATAAAAAATTTTACATGTGACTTTTTGTGAAGCGACTTTGTCTTATGTAATATTGCGAAAAGTTTTTGAAAAAGATTTGATGCACTACTAGCATCGTACTCACAAGTTCAACGTTCATATTGAGCAAGCACACGTGTACTTGCTCAATGTAAGCATTGAACTTGTGAGTACGATGCTAGTAGTGCATCAAATCTTTTTCAAAATAATTGTAATGGACTGATATTATCTTTAAAGCGTTAACGCGTAAAACAAACGTTAATTGAAATTTTTTTAATAAATAAAAAGCCGTGCAATGGCAAAATTTTGTTGCGCATCTAGTGGTGCAAAAATAAAGTTTCTACCATTTGCCCTTCCAAAAGGATGATCGTTATTATGTTTTTCATGAAAATAAGGATAGTATAATACACTTAATAAATATTGTAAATATTGTAATAATAATATATATTGTAAATATTGTAATAAATCCTAGTGAAGTTGTAACACCCGCAGACTTTATAAATCCCTATAACAATCGCAACCAGCAGAGTTGAGGTAGTCAAACGGTTAAACTTTTTTGCGTCCACTCACCGAAAATGTGTCGACTCGACACAAGTCCGTAACCTGATTTAGAAAGGGCTAGAAAGGGCTGTTTGAGCAAATTCATTTTTTTAGTTAATCTTTTGTACATTCACTGTATGTTACGAATATAGTTAATCCAGTTCAGATAAATACGTTGCAAAATTAGTAGAAACAGTTGTTTTTAAAGTTTGCCAGCTATTTCCTACCCTATATCCGAAAGAAATACTCAGTCACTCGAACCATTTTAGGTGAGCGGACAAAAAATGCAGTTGTTCACAGAAAGTTCACGTTGCTCACAGTACCAAAAAGTGCAATTTCTGAGCTTTTGATTTGTGTAGTCAACGTTTAAAACAGTTGCGACTTGCACATAACCAAAGTTACAAGCAAAAATGATTAGTGACCCGAATGCGCAAAGCCAAGATGTGCAGTACAAATGTTTGAATGTGTTATTCAAAATTCATGGATTTAGCAGACTTAGCAGATTTAGGATTTACCAGATTTCATTAAAACGCTTATCCAAAATTGTTTGCATTTATTGGACTGAGCGGATTTAGGCGCTGAATCGACTAAATACTGGAATTTTGGATAACAGCTTTAGCAGCGCTAAATCCGCTAAATCAAATCCGGTAAATCCATTTTGCATAAGGGGATACGAATCTATCAGCCACACGCTAATCTACTGTACTAACGGCTATATCAGCTTAATTTGTCGCTCGGCTGAATGGAAAAACGGCTGTATGAATGTGTCAATTAGAGATTGTAATGCTGCACACCGATATGAAATATATAGGTTAAATATAAGGTTAACATATAACCACGTGTATGCAACATTACCACAAGTAGAGTCGGCTCCTGCCGAATTGTAGAACAGAGTGACCCCTTGTCAAACAAGTGAGCCTTTTCATAGTCAGCGTCTGAATCATTTTTGGAGTCTTTCCAACCCAAAAATAGCCTAGCTTGAGTAATCAGAAATTCAGAGAAAGGCGAGAAAACTTCTGTGAGCTAGCCCAGACGAGCCGAAAATAGAATGTCTGGAAAGTGAAAAGAATTGCAGCAAGCCGAATTAGCAATTCGGCTACTACGTATTTAGCTATTTAATGTAGAGTACGTATAGAGAAATTTATCTACATTACACATCCCCCTCCTTAAGACTGACCTCTCCTGAGGTAATACACATATCGCACAACGACTACCAAAAATAGCCCTGACTGTAATACAACAATGCCTTAATACTTATAACATAATACGACCTCATGAAAACATTTCCGCAACGGTATAACAGACTACATGTTATCGACCTGGCCACAGTGACCACACCATAGAAAATAAACTCAATACCAAATCAGTGAAAATTGCACTGCAGCAATGCGACTAACAAGATTTATGACTAGATCAGCGCAAGAATAACGTTCGCAGGAGTCCATAAGCTGACCATAGCTAAATAAATAGTTTGCAGGAATAATAATGAGCAGAGTCTGATAAAATAAGGCACAGTATGGTGATTAAATGTGGTATAAGGATAAACATATGGCAAGCTATAATTTGCAAGGTCCGACACTTCTAACAGTTTTACTCATTGACTAGGCGGTTGAGATGGTCCAACCAGTCGTAGACAGCAGCCCTGCTAGGGTGGAGACCATCGGGCAGATAACGCTGACGCGTCACCTGAGATCGCCGACGCAACTGCTCTCTAAAATCGCAAACCTGGAACCCTTTTGATGTCGCCAAATTTCGCAGTTCACCGTTGATGCGATCGATTTTTCGCATTTCAGCTGAATCCTCACGTGGGAGCAGTGAGTTGACCACTATACGGTCTGCTCCAACTCGTCGGATTGCCGCATCGATCAGATCGCGGAACATCAAGACGATCCATTCTTGTGGATCACCAAGGCGCACGTTGTTAATGCCGCCGAAAATTACCACCACAGCAGCTGATGGAGGTACCAGGTCGTCAATAAACCATAGTACCAAATCCTCCAGGAATGCCCCACTTCGAGTTATGAAGGAAAAATTATTGACCGCAACGGTCGTGAAACGCTGAGCGATTGAGTCGCCCACAAACACAACAGTGGCATCAACTGCTGGCTCTAACAACGGCTTGATCGGGTCAAGAGCCAGCTTAATACCAGCTCTGACCATTTCACCATAATGATTCTTTCCAGGGAAGTGGTCTTGAGGCGAGCGGGCAAGTTTCTGAACATTGATGCCAGCGCCCCAATAGTGTTCAGAATTGTCCAAAAGGACAATTTGATGTCCTGAGCGCACTTTGCCAAGGTAATTTTCCCATGCCTCCGATAGAGCAGACATACGAGCCACAATATATGTGATGGCTTTCTTTGCGTAGAAATCAAAAGCGATGTTTTTGGAAATTGCTCCGCGGGTCAGTTGCTTCCATAATTCCTCTGGGTGAGACTGCAAAATTATGAGTTAACTCATGGCGGGTCCCACTACGTTCTGGAAAACTGCACCAAGTGCAGCCGCAATCGAGATGACGGCCGTGTTTCCCGCCGCCTCTGCAAACACTGGAAGGGGCTCATGCCCATTAAAAGCCGGATGCAACTGATCCCAAGGACCGGTAACGAACGCGTGTAAGCGAAATCGAAATAGCACTTTTTGTGCTATAGCGCTTTTTTTATGCGCTATATGCGCTATAAGCGCTATAAGCGCTATGGAATTTGCTATATGCGCTATTTGCGCTATAGCGCTTTTTGGGGGTGCTATATGCGCTATTTGCGCTATATGCGCTATCGAAGGTGCTATATGCGCTATTTGCGCTATAGCGCTTTTTGGGGGTGCTATATGTGCTATTTGCGCTATATGCGCTATCGAAGGTGCTATATGCGCTATTTGCGCTATAGCGCTTTTTGGGGGTGCTATATGCGCTATTTGCGCTATATGCGCTATCGAAGGTGCTATATGCGCTATTTGCGCTATAGCGCTTTTTGGGGGTGCTATATGCGCTATTTGCGCTATATGCGCTATCGAAGGTGCTATAGGCGCTATTTGCGCTATAGCGCTTTTTGGGAGTGCTATATGCGCTATTTGCGCTATAAGCGCTATCGACGGTGCTATATGTGCTATTTTTTTGGATATGGATGAAACTTCGACAGAAAAATGGCCAGGGGGGATACGGTCCCTCAATAAATTAGAAAAATTTTAAAATTATTTTTAAATGTTTGTTTGTGTTCTAGTCGACGATACAAAAAAATAGCGCATATAGCACAACGGGAGGGGGGGAGTACCTGTCGTAGCGTGTATAGCGCAAATAGCAGGGGGGGGGGGGGGTGGCGTTTTCGAGCTGTACAGTATGATAGCGCAAATAGCGCAAATAGCGGGGGGGGGGGGGGGTGGGGGGGCGTTTTCGAGCTGTACAGTATGATAGCGCAAATAGCGCAAATAGCGCCTAGGGGGGGGGGTGTAAAATCCTGTGCAGGTGCACGCTTACACGCGACATCTACCCAAGGACCAGTGACGTACATCTCTCTGCGGCGACGACGGGCATATACTATCTACTACTAAGCTATAGCTGTAATACAATCCCATCACCAACAGCAACAACAAATATAAAAATACAAGCTGAAATATGATAAGAGTTCCATAGCTGATACTCATAAAAAACCTAACACATTCTTGTTCTGATGTCATTGGTCAAGTCTTACTATGGCTACTCTGTTGACAGTCGCAAGGTTCTAACGACTTGTTTCTGACAACTCAAAAACTACTGATGAGGAGACTAGTGGTGGGACTCGAGGGTTATTCTTAGCCATTTTCAACCTATTAACATGGACCCACACAAATTAATGTTGTCACAAAGTCGAATGAGTGCATTGGGTCCATTACGTTCAATGACTCGGTATGGTCCGTGCCAAAGGTGAGACAATTTACTAACCTTACGCCTTGGTACACTAGGGTTGTGAAGAAAGACTCGGCTGCTAGGCAGTACTTTGTCTGGCGTGCTCTGTCGGTCATAGTAATCCTTTTGACGATCTTGAGCATCGACAATGCACTGCCTGGCAGTTGCCCAAGCCGCATGCATTTTTGCAGCAATGCAACTGACATACGAGTCATCCTCTGAATAATTTGGTATAACAGTTAACCCAAGTCCTACATCCACTGGCAATAAGGGATCTCGTCCGTATAGCAAAAATAACGGCGATTTTTTTGTGCTGGATTGTATGCTACTGCGGTAGGCAAGCAGCACGAAAGGAATAAAAATATCCCAATCACGTTGATTTGAACTTACGTACATCGATAACATAGTCAACAACGTTTTATTGAAACGCTCGACTAAACCATCACATTGTGGATGGTAGGCTGTAGTGTTGATTTTTCTTGTATTCATAAGCCTGTAGACTTCATCCACCAGGGTAGAGAGGAACGAGCTTCCTCTGTCCGATAATAACTGTATTGGGGGCTCCATGCCGGCAGACAATTTCGTTAACGAATATGTTTGCAATCGTTTCGCTCTTTGTGTCGGCCAAAGCAAACGCTTCGACCCACTTAGTAAGATATTCCGAGAGTACCAGAATATAACGGTTATCACTTTCTGTCAAAGGAAGTGGACCCACTATGTCCATGGCGACTCGGTGGAATGGACCTTTTACGGGAATAGATACTAGTTGTGCTTTCACTCGTCTATTCGGTCCCTTCTTGGTCTCACATGCTTGACAAAGTTTGCACCATTTTTCGACATCAGACGCCATGCCGACCCAGAAATATTTACGACGAGTTTTTTCGAGCGTTTTTCTGAACCCAAGATGTCCTCCAAAGACATCATCATAATAAGCTTCCATTATCTCGTTCCGCAGCTCCTTCGGAACAACTACTTGTTCCTTTCCTTCACCACTGTAGGTCAGTACAGAATTTCGGAGTTTATACCTTCGTGCATGTCTTTCTATTGTTTTAGCTTTTATGGCATCGAATGGTAAGGTTCTTCCAGCAAGATATTCAATCATAGCAAGCAGTTCAGTATCGCTCTTTTGCTTTTCGATTAGCGACTTGTCCGTAACTTTGATTTCTTCTTCAGCAGCGTGAGCGCAGAAATCAACAGCTAAGCTATTCGAAGCATATTGTTCTTCCTTATGTGCTCTTGATAGCGCATCTGCGTTTGTGTGATTCCTCCCGGGGCGATGTCAAATTGCCATGTCATACTCCTGTAGTATTGTCTGCCATCGAGTGACTCGTCCAGATGGACTACTCTTAGTAGTCAACAGCCACTTCAAAGGTGCGTGGTCCGTCACCACGGTAAATTTCTACCATATAGGTATGGGCGGAAATATTTGATTGCCCAGACAACTGCCAGAGCTTCTTGTTCTGTCACAGCGTAATTCTTTTCTGCCTTCTGAAGGGTTCGACTCGCGTACGCAATTGGATGCTCTCTATCTTCTGTCTCTTGTGATAAAACTGCTCCTAATCCAGTACCGGATGCATCTGTGTGCAGTACAAATGGTTTGGAAAAATTCGGATGTGACAACACCGGTGCCATTATTAGTTTCTCCTTAAGCGCCTCAAAGGCACTGTTGGCTGCTTTAGTTCAATTAAATTTGACTTGTTTGGTCAGAAGTCGATGAAGGGGTGCTGCCAGTTTGGCAAAATCCTTGACAAAGCGGCGGTGATAACTCGCCAGACCCAAAAAATGTCGTAGTTCCGTAATATCCCTTGGCTGCGGGTAATTCTTTACTTTGGCAACCTTTAATGGGTCTACTTTCACATCTTTTCTACTAACAATATGTCCCAAAAATGAAACTTTTGTTTTTGCAAATTCACATTTCCGAAATTTAAGCTTCAACTTGGCGTTCCGCAGTCGATTAAACACGTCCGACAAATCCTTCAGATGGCTGTCGAAATCGGGTGAAAAGACAATGATGTCATCAATATACACCAGACATTTGTTCCAGTTCAGACCAGCTAAGATGCATTACATAAGTCTCTGGAATGTGGCGGGTGCGTCGCAGAGACCAAACGCTAATACATTAAACTCAAAGACTCCGTATTTAGTCACAAATGCTGTTTTCTCTTCATCTTCAGGATGCATTCCAATTTGCCAGTATCCTGACGCAAGGTCCAATGTAGAGAATAACATAGAATTTCCCAAACAATCAAGAATTTTATCAATACGACGCAGTGGATATACGTCACGTTTGGTGATTGCGTTCAGTCTTCTGAAGTCAACACAAAACCTATCAGAGCCATACTTCTTTTCAACTATGACTATGGGACTGCCCCAAGGGCTGGTCGACTCGCTGATGATTCCTTGTCTCAGCATTTTATCAATATGTCCTTTTACGACAGATTTTTGCGCTTCTGGTATTCTGTATGGTCTCTGTCTTACAGGAGCGTGGTTTCCCGTATTAATTCCATGCTGGACGATTTCACATCGACCGAGGTCATCGTCTGATTGGGCAAAAATGTCTTTATTTTTATTTAATAACTCTACAAGTCGAGTTCCTTGGTCCTCGCTGAGTTAGGTTTTTTTAAAGTCAATTTTGAACATTGTGTCAGTTTCTGGTTGTACGTGCTTTGGCTGTACTGCTGAGCATACTTGTGTATCTGCGTGAAAGCATGCAACATCATCAAGGGGCTCAACAGTACCCAACGTCTGTCTTTTTCTAAGTGTCACTGGTGATTCACCGGGATTCAAAACGAGAACGGGAATTGTAGTACAATTTCTCACCATAGTTCTTGCAATACAACTAGTTTGTTGTTTCAATTCAGGAGTAGGCTCAAACAGTAAAAACGATGCACACGGACGAAGTACCAGCGAAGCTTCAACAATTACTTCGGTTCGTGGCGGAAGAACGACATCATTATGCAAAACCACTTTGCTAAACGCACAACATCCTTTAACACGTTCAAAATCGATGCCCAACTGTTCGTCGTCAAACAGCAACTGATTCCGTGTAATTGATATGTTTGCACGAGTTGTACGGAGAAAATCAATACCAATTACACATGGGTACGGGCAACTGCCTAACACCGATACAGTGTAGTGGGCTCGCTTCTTTCCAAGCGAAAATGTAACATCCGCATAACCTAAAATACCAACTTTGTCACCCCCAATCGAAGTGACGTATCGCGGGGACGTCAAGGGCCTTATGGGTATTTTCAGGTCATGTGCAAGATCTGCACGCATTAACGTGATACTGGAGCCAGTGTCGACAAGAGCTTTAGCGTGAGCTGAGTTAATTCCGATGGTTAATTCCAAAAAATTTGGTAATTCTTTATTGCTTGCATGACAACTAGATTGAAAGCCTTCCATACAAAATGAATGTGTTGACACAGTCTCGCCTAACTCCACTTCTGTGCGAGTATTTTTTCGAGCGGCACGGTAGTAGTTCTGCCATTTTTGGCGTACCGCAGAAGAAAATTGATTTACTATTTGGCATAAATACGGCGACCAGTACTTGACATTTAGGAATTGATTGCCATTTGGTATGCAATGAGTAAATATTAATGTAGCCGTAACGTACAAGCAGACTAAGAAGACCCACAGTTGCCACCAACTAACTCGAAATCCGGTCAAAAATCCAAAATAGCCTTTGTTCACCGTGTTGGTTGCCAACTGAAGTGCTGCCTGCTTAGGATCAGCTTCATTTCTGCTACTTACAAGAGCGTTGAGTATTTCGTGATCAAACTGAATACCAGCAAACAATTCATTCATAGACGATGCTGCCTGCAAACCAGACCAATTATACATTACTATCTGATGAAAAATGGTTGGCTCCTGTATCCCTGCTCAGCAATGGCAGATCACGTATATCGTCGGCCGTTGTTATACTTCCGTTTATTTCATTATACATGTATATCGTTCCATTTAACTGAATCGGCACAGCGTATTTATGGCAGGCTACAACTCTACTTGCTGGCTGAATAATGTTTGTGCCCATATCCATAAATTCATTTTCCCACTGGTTGTTTAGCTTTACCTTGACTAGAATATGCTCAAAGCATTTATTTTTGACGTGTCGAACAGAAAAATGCTCGGCGTCAATTGGGTAACATGGCCAAATCTGTACCACACGCCCTCCAGAGCGAGCTGTTAGGTACGGATTTGCAAGCAAATATCGCATCGCTAACGTAGGATTAGCCATTATATCTGCCTGAATGGCACTCATGACAGTTTTCATTTGTTGACAGGTTGCTGACAAGGCATGTGAATAGGCAAATTGTACGGATGATTTAAATTTTATTTCTAACGCCTGTAGTGAGGAAGCAAGCACGTCTGAGGTGATAACTCCATTGTCTGACACGGGACTATCCCTGCGCTTCCGTTGAAATTTGTCATTTAAAAACCTGAAAACAATACCTTGGTCAGACAAAATTACTTTAACATTTTCGCAATCAGTTGTGAACTTACCAGGTAAGAAGGTGACAGCAAGGCTACCATAGTTCGCCAGCCACGACTTGTCCGTTGCTTTTCCTTTAAATTTTTGCCATGGTAACAAAGAGCAATGTTCTTGCATGTTGACGTCCCATAGAAGATAAGAGCCATCAAGTAAGGAACATCTTCCGTGATTATATACACAGTGGGACACATCTCCCACAGAACTCTCCATAAAAGGCTGTCCGTGGCGTTTATAAACCCACGCCGTGGTGAGGAAGCAGTTCGTCACGGCAAAATCTTTCCATCTGCAACAGTTTATACCTCCGCCCGGGTAATACCATTGCATTTTGTTTTGTGTTTTCCACAATCCTGCACTGGGACTTAGTTCTCCATGAGCACATTTCTTCCAGTTCTTTATTGATAAACACTCTTGTTCACCAACAACTTCGTCCTGTTTGTATTCTTTCTTTAAATTCTCATCGTTGAAGAAGTAGCTAAACGTGCTGACTTTCTGGGTAATAATCTTGCACAGCCAAGCCATGGTTTTGTATTCCATATGGTTTCGTTTGTATATCATAATTTCCGCATCCATTGGCTCAACAGAATCTGTCAGTGCGGCCGTAGGACACGAGACTTCATCAGGAATACGAAACACAGACCGCTTTGTTTTGAAATCGCACATCATAGGATTAGTGGATTCTGTAGTCGGAATACAAAACATTCCAAACAAGATCAATCCAATTAGAGGACCAAAATATGGTCTTCGCACCCGAGCCATGATATCTTGATTGGGTGCCGGGTCCATTCCGGCTGGAGCTGGCATGACTTGGCCCACAGCTTGCTCTCTGATTTTTTCTGAGTTTCCCGCTACTGAAATGGCAGGTTGTTGTGTTCTGACAACTCTTCTAAACGCACTGCCAGGTTGACTTGAGCTCCCAGCCCGTTCCGTGTCGCAGTTTTCCAATGCCGTATCTGCAAGTATCTCTAGCCGACTTTTTCCTTCCACTTGGTTAGCAAGCGTGCACAGCTGCTGAAAATTGCATCCTCTTAGCACTACAGTTGCAGCACCCTTTTCATCACTAGATGGATCTGCTTCGATCCTGTTCTTCTCCATAAAGTCAACAGCCTCTTGGCTGTCCAGACATAGAAACAACTCTCGGGTAGCCAATACTTCCATCTTGTGCACTTTCACAGGGGGTTGCATAGGTTCAATTGGCTGAACAGCTGCAGTGGCGCTCATTTCGTCAGAAGCACTCGTAGTGTCCACCGAAACATTGTCCAGATTTTGCACAGATGTGATTTCAGGACGTCGGCTGTCTCGTTCATTCCTTTGCATACCTGGATTACTACCTTGAGAGGTCGACGGTTCGCCTGCCGAGGCGTGACCAGTCTGCAAGGAAGTCTTCGTTTGCATATAAATCCACTCCCTTACTTTTATAAGAAGTTCACCAATACGGTTCATTCCTCTCCACAAGGTTCTATTACGGCATCGTCGGTCCGTTTTCTGCAACCCATTTGCCCAGTAGAAGTCATACTGATTACATTCAACAAGTGTTTTTTCCATTGTGTTTAACAATACTTGCCTCAAGTGACGATTCTGAGTAAACGTCAAGAAGTTCGCGTCCCACATAGTGCACCACGACAGTCTGTTGCGCTTCCACTCCGCGTCCGTTCCGTCAAACCCAAAACATTGCTGACCAAGCTTCTTAGCTTCCAGGCCGGTCTCGACAGACATTATTTGGAAAACCACGTCATATCGATTAAAAAACAATGCCTTTGCGCGCATGTAATACTGCTCCAAATTTTTGTAACGGCGAAAATTATCCGTGAACTCGGCAGGGTAAAAATTCGACAGCATATCTTGTTTTCCACCGAATAAGTTAAACCGCTCATTTCTTGCTGGATTATTCTGGTAACTCTGATTTGATGGGTTCACAAACCGTCCGTAGTCAGGGAAAAGATTCCATCTCTGGTGCGCGTGGCTTCTTGGTCCGTAATAAAAAGGTAGTATTGGCGCAGATTCTTCATCCACCTCGTCTTCCTCTGACGAGCTTTGATTATCTTCCGGCGCAAAACCTTGCTTCGGTTCACTGGACATCATGAAACACGGGTAATCCTCACCCTGAAACACACAAAACACAGAATCGTCCAACGAACACTTGTTATCTAATGAAATACACTTCACTATACCCTCGGTAGAATCTGCAAAATACTCCCTATTACCGTGCCCCTTTGAATTACATACGAAGTTACTTTGCGCAACGGTACCACTGGGTCGGGACTGACCATCGCTCCTCCATTTATGTCTAACAGTCCGTTTTTGCTCCTCATACTTGGGCATCCCCGCTGTTTTTTGAAAGGCACATTTTGCTTTTATATGCCCTACCTTACCGCACCCATCACACACGGGTTTTCCATCTGCGGTCCAGCGTGGCCCACCCCGATACGCTTCGTTACGTCTGACCGGGTTTCCACTTACTTCCCTTCGTGGCGTAGCACCGCCACCTGTACCAGTGCGCATCTGTCTTACCTCGTGAGACAACTTGCCCACAGCTTCGAGCAACTGTTGCATAGTGGTTTGGTCACCTCTGTTCACATAGTTCACTGGAGAGTCTTCGACACAGTCTTGCCGGCTTCTTGATGCAGAATCGGCCACCGATTCATCGTTAGCAAGACAAGACAAATTAGCAGAACGTGAAGAATTAGAACTATTTGGAATGACAGCTCTTTGGTATGGACTTGTCAACGCCGTTTGATACGGTGTGGACAAGCCCGTCGGACCAGTTCGTACTGGCGTAACAGACCAACTCATTCCATTATTGTTTGACAGCAAAAGATTAGCTTCGTGTCTTTTAGCCAGTTCTACGGCTTTTTCAAATGTTGATGGATCAGAGATCAACACCAACTGCTGTAGATTAGGTAATAAATTACTGACCAAAAACTCTCTCATAAGTCGTCTCAGCGCGTCAGTTCCGATAGACGGATACGCCGAGAATACCAATTTTTGAATAGAAGTGGCAAAATCCGCAACGGATTCACCAGGTAACTGTTTACGCCGATGCAACTAGAGTTCTGCCCGGGCCTGTAGCGGGCCGCGGCCCGGAGAGATTTTTCAGAAATGGGCCCGGCCCGGGGCCCGGCCCGTAAAACTCCGGGCCCCGCGCCGTGCGCGGCCCGCCGGCCGTAGCGGGCCCCGGGCCCCGGGCCCCGGGCCGTGCGCGGCCCGCCGGGCCTAGAAATCCGCAAGCCCAGGGCCGTCTCGAGCTTCAGCAACGTATGGACAATGACGGCATTGCATATATATTGATTTTTACAAGTGCGCAGGCACTTATAATACACTCAGACGCACACACAATGCATTTTCTCACTTGCTGAAGTCTGTGCCGGGCCAGCTCGCGGGCTCCGGGCCCACTCCGGGCCGGCCCGGGGGCCCCGGGCCTGCTCCGGGCCGGCCCGGGGGCCCCGGGCCGATAGGCCCGCTACGGCCCGCCGGGCCTGTAGCGGGCCGCGGGCCCCGGGCCGGGCCGGCCCGGCCCGGGCCCGGCCCGTAAGCGCGCTAGTCGGCCCGGCCCGGGCCCGGCCCGGAAGCGCGCTAGTCGGCCCGGCCCGGGCCCGGCCCGGAAAATTTGCTAGTGGCAGAACCCTAGATGCAACTCAGCACTGCTAAACTTTTCCAGTTCAGCCGGTTGAAGCGCTTCTATCAGTGAGTCTTTGAGAAGGCCATAAGTCCTCTTGGACTCAGAGTTCAAATGTATATAGGCGTCTAATGCACCATCACGGAAATACGCAGGGAGCATTTTGACCATCTTATCCTCCCCCCATGAACTAGCCTGTGCTAACAACTCAAACATGACATAAACATGAACTCTGAGAAATCTTCCCCTAACCGCCCACAAAATGGAGCCAAAACGATTGGGGCTAACTTGACTAACTGAGTCTATCTTATGCTGCAAGGCTTGAATCAGTCCTTGCTGTTGTTGAATTTGTCGTGTTAATTCGTCCATTTTATTTTGATACTGAGCACGCGTTCGTATACGTGTCTCTTCTGAAGACATACACCCAAATAACGAAACTAAAAAAACCACAATGAACAGACTAATTGAACAATTAGAACAACAGCAAGAAGGTATACATTTATGAGATACAATGACAACTGCTAATTACAATTAGACCCAAAAAAATAACGCTATCAAGAGCAATATAGAATGTTAAATGCAGTAGCGAATTTCAAAAAGCATATACAGTCTGGTTGAGGCAAACAGAGCCCGCACGAACTACTAGACGAACCACACACAGAAACTGGTAAAGCCAACTAGCTAACAGCAGCTTTTACAACTCCAGACGTCTGGCAGGTGATGCAATCGATTTGGCCTGCCCTCCTGTATTCGTAATATAAAATTACTACCTCCGCCTGTCGACAGCACACACACACAGGCACCTATATGAGGTACATAGCAACAATGCAATACGGAATTTCCAGACACAAGATTCGTGTAAAGTCGCAGCGCCAAATTGTAATGCTGCACACCGATGAAATATATAGGTTTAATATAAGGTTAACATATGACCACGTGTATGCAACATTACCACAAGTAGAGTCGGCTCCTGCCGAGTCGTAGAACAGAATGACCCCTTGTCAAACAAGTGAGCTTTTTTATAGCCAGCGTCTAAATCATTTTTGGAGTCTTTCCAACCCAAAAATAGCCTAGCTTGAGTAATCAGGAATTCAGAGAAAGGCGAGAAAACTTCCGTGAGCTAGCCCAAACGAGCCGAAAATAGAATGTCTGGAAAGTGAAAAAAATTGCAGCAAGCCGAATTAGCAATTCGGCTACTACGTATTTAGCTATTTAATGTAGAGTACGTATAGAGAAATTTTTTTACATTACAAGATCGGCCGCTAAGCAAAGTGTCGGCCCCGGGCCGGCCCGGAGCCGCAGCCACTTTCACCGGCCCGGGCCCGGCATCGGCCCGCGGCCCGTCACCGGCCCCGATCCGCGTGGCAGCGGGCCGTTGCAGTCGGCCCGGTCAGCCCCAGCCGGCCCACTGTTTGCCGGGAATCGGCCCGGGACCGGCCCGGTGGGCCCTGGTTGGCTTGATTAGTAATAAAGACTGCTAAAGTCCAAGAACGACTGCAGCACACTAATAATTTACTTACAACTGTAACTTTTTACGCGGCGGCCTCAGCCGCCGCGTATATACTATAAGGCAAATGCTCAATTTGCATGTGTCTCTGCTGCCTGAGTAATTTTGAACTGAAGAATCGGGTAGGTCTCAAAATGCACTAGATGTGTGGGTGTGTGCATTGTGCTGTCTGTGCTCACGCTACGTAGTAATCTAGGCGTTAGCGTTCATACAGAGTAATAACACCAGCCACCCCATCATAATGAATAGCCTCCACGGATCATAACTGAATAACCTCAACCAAATTTAGATAGCATTTTGGCTATTGGTCATAGTTTGCTTGAACCTGATTGAGAACTTATTAAATGGTCAGATAAATTGATGCACAATGAGATTCTGAAAACAGGCACATGGATATTATAGGATAAGCCTTTAATTTCCAATCAAATAGTTTTCGCACTCATCGTTACCAATCACTATTTGTATGCTATGACGGTTATGTACCTTCGCGGCTGTAGCTCATCACGACCGAACTGAGAATAACGTTCAAGAGTTTATGTCATCATGACAGACTATATATGTCGAGACAGTTGTGCGTATGCTTTGGTTGGACTTTTTTGTATACCATGACGGCTGTATATCATAACGTTTGTTGTCAAACTATTCGTTTGAGTTGTTTCCTGTGTGAATAGGAACGGTCATAGTATTGTACGTTATATGTCCGTACGTACGTTATGTCATTATAGTTTTGTACGTACTCCATTATCGATTTTTGTTACTGTATGTGTGGCCAGTTGATGGTCTGTGCGAACTGCAGTAAAGTGGTGTCTAGCTGGCGTGCGCGTTCGCCTTTTTTGCATAGCGTCCTAGTTGGCGCTACATGGTCCTCGGATTTTAAATTTTCGAACTGTAAGTTGTAATATTTTCCTTTTTCGATAAGTAAACAGTTTTGTTACTTGTCTAACCCGCTTACCGGGCCATTTGATGCTACTATTGTCTGTCCGAAGATTTCAGTGGTCAGTTTTTGACTCTGTTCGTTGTCTATTTTGAATAGCCAGCCATTTAGCACTCGGTGTACTCATAATACTAATTTATTTGTTTTTGCTGTCTAGCGGCCTGATTTAGGTTCTCTGTTTATAGTTTTTGATAAACTTGCTGTTGGGCAGTCATTATTTGGCGCCTTTTCGTCGAACTGCTGTTGAATTTGCTGTTGAGCGGCCTGATTTAGGCTCTCTGCTTGTGTTTAGCGGCCATTTCATTGGCGTGCAGTTGGGCTTTGGCGACATAGTGTGCGTCTGCGCTGCTTGGCTGGAGAATGGCCGGATATTCTACTACTGATTGTCTGTGTACGCTTCCTTTGCGGTAAGGTGCCCAGAATTTGGCTCCTAATCTGGGTTAGTTGCTCACGGTTAACAGTATTTACGCTCTATAAGCTACGAGATGTCGCGTATTACGGTAATTTTTACTGTGTGACTACCGCTAGTGTACGCAAATTCTGTTTTTGGGTTGTAATTACAGGCCTAATGATAATTTGAGCCATTCACGGCACCGTAATTTGTGTATTGCTCGTCAGTAGTCTAGATCAACGCTATCAAATTTCAATACGTTGCAATTTGGGGCATATTCTTTAAGACTACTAAGACTATACCGTCCGTCGTAATATATGCAACTGGTTTCTGGTTAACTACAAAATTTGACCGAGACAAGGACTGATGCTCGTGTGCTCACAGTTAAGAAAAAACAGCGCAATGGCCTTCTTATGAATGTGTCGAAGGAAATTAAGAAAGCGTCTGAATTTTTCGCTGAAGGGGGCCCTGACGATGTCAGTGAAGCAGAAGTTTGTTATGAAAAGATTGTCGACTACCGAAAAGCAATCAAAACGCTCAATGATGAAATTCTTTTGCATCTCGATAAATCGGAAATGGACCACGAGGTAGCTAAAGCAAAGGAAAGAGATGACACCTTACTCAGTGCTCTGAAGAAATTGAGTCAAAAAATAAAAACTGCACCGAGTAACACAGAGCGCAAAGGGATTGCCAGTCTGAACAATAGCTTTTTTGAGCGTAGAGCCGTTTCAGTGAAACTTCCAAAGTTGCAAATCGTCCAGTTTTCGGGTGACCCCCTGCGATGGCAGGAATTCTGGGACAGTTTTCAGGGCACGATTCACGACAATGAAGACTTGTCTGACATCGATAAGTTCAAGTATTTGAAAGGCTTCCTTTTGGGAAATGCCCTGAAAATGGTCAGCGGTTATCGCTAATCGCTGCCAATTACAGTGAAGTTATTAGCGCCCTAAAGGAGCGCTATGGGAACCCAGAGACGGCTGTATTCGCTCACTTCGAAGCTCTTCTGGAACATTCTTTGGCAACCTTTGAGCAGAACTCGCTTCAAAGCACTTTTGATGAGTGCGAAAAACACATCAGAAGCCTAGTAGCCCTAGGTTTGAATGAAGAAACCTTTGGAAAAGTGTTTACACCCATAATATTGTCCAAATTACCAAAATTTGTCCGGATCGAAATTCATCGCAAAATTGGGCAAAGACCGTGGCAGCTGTCTAGTTTGCGCAAAATCCTCAAAGAGGGAATCAGGGCAAGAGACTTAGCTCAGCACAGTTTCTCAACTAAGCGCGAACTGGAAGGATCACAACGGAGCGGATCGCAGCGGAGCGGATCACAGCGGAAACATTCCCAAATAAACTCTAAATGGGGAAGAGGTTGTGGCTCTCTAGGGACGACTTCGTCACTAACAGTGACTGAGAGTGCCACTAAGAATCGGAAGTGCTGTTTCTGTAATGGACAGCACTGGCCGGACACTTGTCGAAAGTTTAAGGACCACCGCACTCGTAAAAACAAAATCAAGGGTCACTGCTTTCGCTGTTTACAATCCGGATACAACGCAGACGACTGACAGGCAAAAATCACTTGTCACTGTTGCAAAAACACACGCCATCATCGCAGCCTTTGCCATAAACGGTTTTCAAACGATAATGAAGACACCAGAACTAGCAGGGAAGAAGCGTCGGTATCGACCAGCCTAAGCGCCAATGCAACAAAATTTTTGCCTAAAATGTCAGCGAACGGTTCTAAAACGGAAAGTTCTATGCTGTCTCATGAAGAATGCACATTTATGCAGACGGCTTTAGCGCAGGTCACATGCAAAGATGGTTTAAGGTCTGGCAAGGATCGCATTCTTTTTGACACTGGAGGCTCACGAATTTTCGTGACTTCTAGCTTATGTGAACGGCTCGCAGTGACTGCAAAAGGAAAGGAACTTGTATCGGTTGCCGGGTTTATGGACAAGAAACGAAAGGACGATGAATATGGAGTGGTAGAGCTGGATGTTTGTTTGTCTGACTGGTCTCGATTGTCGATTACCGCAAACGTGATACCCATATATCATGTCCGATCCAGAAAGTGCCAAACGACGTAACAATTCATACATGGGTGAAGCAGATTCAATTAGCGGAGCCCCTCTGCTAACGGTCGGAGGGAGATGGTTCACATTGATTTGCTGATTGGAAGCGATTATTATTATGATTTTGTTTTGCCAAAAGTGATCCACTGCTCTGATGGGCTTCGACTTGTTGCTTCACGTCTTGGCTACCTTACGTCTGGTAAAACGTTTGGCTCCTTCCGTGACAACAGTGCATTTGTGTTGCTTCAGTCGGATATTGGCAGTGAACCATCAGCTACGTTCGATTTGCGAAAATTCTGGCGTCTGGAAGATATCGGTATAAAGGATCGCTACGACATCTGCGATGATAAAACTGCACTTCAAGCATTCAACACCACTGTCAAATTTGTCAATGCTAGGTACGAAGTTTGCTGGCCGTGGAAGAATGAAATCGTAGAGCTGCAACAAAAGTTTGGTCTGGCTATGGGGCGACTAAAAGCGCTGCTAAAACGTATTGGCCAAAATAAAGAAGTTCTGACGCAGTATGACGCAACGATTCATGAACAAGAACAGAACAAAATTCATACGCTACGGTTATTTACCTTCGAATCATCTCGAGCGAAGCAATAACTACAAATTTGGTATTTTCTAAAGCGCGGGTGAGCCCATTGAAGGTTTTGAAGATCCCGCGCCTTGAATTAATGGCTGTACTGATTGGAGTCAGGGTCCTGAGCTTTGTCAAGCAACAGCTGCGGTTACATATTGACCGCAAGTTTGTTTGCACGCATTCGACCTGTATTTTGGATTGGATTGCCTCCAAACAGATTCAAACTACATTTTTGGAGAACAGACTGCGGGTAAAAAAAGCCAGTGCAGATGTATCATTTAAGCACGTTTCTTCAGCGGATAATCCGGCAGATCTGGCATCAGGGGGATGCACATTTTTGACCCTCAAATCAGCGAACCACTGGTGGCATGGGCCACAATTTTTGAGCTTGCATAGCAGTGTTTGGCCGTCCGACAAACATCTAAGTTTAGCTACGAAGGATGATAACCAAAAGGATGCTATATTGGTAACTGACAGCAATAATATCACAGGCATCGGAAAGTTGATTTCACTGACCAATTTCTCTAGCCTTTTGAAACTTCTCGGTGTGACTAGCTGGAATTTGAGATTTACACGGAATGTTCGCGTATCTCCAGCTAGCCGTAAGCAAGGTGCTATTTCTGCAGACGAGCTTGCTCAAGCCAAATATTTGTGGATTCTTGATTACCAGTCTCGTGAATTCACTGATTAAGAAAGACAGATTCGGGCTGGGCACACCAACTTATAAGTTTGGCAGTTGCGTTTATTTGTCAATAACAACGGCATCATTCGATGTCAATGAAGGCTGGAAAATGCTGCAGTGCCTCATGAAGCTAATTCCCCAATTCTGTTGAGTAAAAACAATCACTTTGCCAATTTGATTATTGCTGATTGTCATAAAAGACTATACCACGCTGGTGTGCGACACACCCTAGCTCAACTGCGTCACAAATTTTGGATTATTCATGGCCGTGCACAGGTGAAATGGGTCATCAATGCCTGTGTTCAGTGTCGAAAAGTTGATGGTGGGCGGTTTAAAGTACCGGATCAACCACCACTACCAGAATTTCGGGTTACATCTAAGTTCCCATTTGCTACAGTCGGTATCGACTATATGGGGCTTTATTTGTCAAAACTAATGGTGATGAACCAACCAAAGTTTGGATTTGCATTTTCACGTGCGCGGTTATTCGTGCCGTACACCTTGAGCTAATCACCAATCTGTCAGCAGAGCAGTTTTTACTCTGTTTGAGAAGATTTATCTCTTTGTACGGCCGACCTCTATTGATCGTATCTGAGCACGCCACGCAGTTTCATGCGGCTCAAAAAACTTTGGCAGCACTCTGGATTGAGCTTATAAATTGCCAACGAGTCCAAAATTTTTTGGCATCGGAACAAATACAATGGAAGTTTATAACTGAGAACGCTCCCTGGATGGGCGGGTTCTACGAGAGAATGGTTGGTACAGTAAAAAGAGCACTTACGAAATCTCTTGGTAGCCGGTGTTTGACTCTGACGGAGCTCCAGACAGTTATAGTGGAAGCTGCGTCAGTTGTCAATTCACGCCCACTGACGTCTGTGGGCAACAATATCGATGACATCCCATTGACCCCGGCTCATTTTCTGCTTAGGCGGGGAAGGCCTGGCATTCTGGAAGTCAGCCATGACTTGTGTTATAAATCGGGGGTCACTTGGACAGCGAGTTTGATCGGAAGAAACCAAAATTTGCTTGTTGGTAGACAAATGGAAGAAGACTGAAGCACTGCTGTCCGAGTTCTGGAGGTGTTGGTCACGTGACTATTTGCTGAGTTTGCGCGAACACTCGACTCAGCTGAATTACCGAAACGTAAGCTCGCTGACACCGGAAGTTGGTACAGCTGTGCTGGTTAAAGAAACTATAATTCCGCGACGCCGGTGGAGAATTGGACGAATTGTTAAGCTGATAAAAAGCTTTGACGGTTTGATAAGATCAGCCACTGTGATGACGTCGGGACGCAAGCTATTGACACGTCCTTTGAAATTACTGTACCCGATAGAGCCAGGGCAGCACAATCCTGACTCTAGGAGCTCTGACAGCCCAAGCAGAGTGGGGGTAGCAGTTAGCAATAGACCGAATAGGCGCAGTGCTATTGATTCTAAAGTCAAAACCAAACAGATACTAAGATATGAAGCTGAAGAAGATCTAGAATAATAGCCAAACCTAGCTTTGTACAGTTTTGTATAGCTATCAACTGAGGCTGTAACCAGAACAATACCAGAGTTTGTACAGAATTTGTACACTTGCTGCGGATATGTTACTGAAATTTTGTTGTTTATTTAGTGCAGTTGAAGATTTTCTGCTTTTTGTTTGCAGGTTGAGATCTCAGTGGTCATCTACGTCAACAGCGAGCATCTGCTGTCACGGTTCCGCGTGTACGAGTCTTTGCGGCTGGGTCCTCACAAGACCCTGTCGATTGAGATGTCATATTGGTATATTATGCTTGTTCAGCATAATCTACATCGTTTGGCTGCAGAGCTTCTAGAAAATGAGATTCTTCGCCGAAACCCCCCCAGAATTCGGCAATGCATTAGCACCCGTCAGATTGGGTTTAATCCTCGGTGGGTATTTCGCTCTGCCGTAGTGTATCGGGACCTACTTCTGGATGAAATGATCCAAGAAGACAGTGTTATTAGGGAAGCAATGATGAAATTTGTAGATGCCGCCCGGGATCGAGGGATCACTAGCCGCTTTGTTGTGGTCTCAGGCAACTATGAATTTATCTGGTCGTGCGGACTGCGCGAAAGCCAGGCTCAGTCAACTGATGATTATACAGGTTTTAATATCTATGGTTTTAATATCTATTTTGGAGTTTGTCTTGCGCCGTGCGGTTGACAGTGACTTATCACCGTTTTGGGGCGCTCAACGACTTTTAGTAAAATTGCCCGGCGGAAATTCTCGCTTTTCTCGCACCGTCTTGGTCCTGTCCGACAGCCAATGTTGGCAGTTAAAGTCAGTATACGGTGTCGATGTTGTGGCAGTGTCCGGTGCTAAGTATCACGACTTGGCGGCGGTGATCGATGGCCATAGGCGTACTCTCAAAATTCAGGTTTACGCTATTGTCATTGTCAATTGCGGCGTGAATGTGGCGCGACTGCCTTTCCGACAGCAGCCAAACTCTTAGCGTCCATTAGAGCGATTTCTATTGGAACATGTTCGCCAATTTCCAGAAGCCAAGATCCTGGTCAGCACCGCTATTACCCACCCGAATGCCCGAGGGATTGCCGACCATGCCAACTGGGTGCAGAACCGTCTGTCCGGTTGCCCGATCCAGTGCCTCAATTGGTCGACTAGCCAGTCGCATCCCTTCGCGACTACAAATGGTTCAATTGACTACCGTATGTTCGACCCTGTGGATAATTTCCACCTAAGTCACAGGGGGGTTCGTGAGATGTGGAAGGGGTGGTGTTCGGTGATTCCTGACCTGCGATTCGTCAGTTATTCCCTTGGCTCGCAGCTCTATCCAAATGCAAGCAGAAAGCGCAACTCTAGCGGGCGATTCCGTTAGTCGATAATTGGGGATCGTGACTTTTGCCAAACTTAATAAACCAACTGCAACTTGGACCAACTTGAGTAGTTTAAATTTTGATAGTTTACTTTGTGTTGAGTAACTTTTATGGTGTTTTGCATTGTCGAACGTTATCTTGTTATTGAGCGACTTTTTTTGTTGTTTCGCAGTGTCAAACTATTCGTTTGAGTTGTTTCCTGTGTGAATAGGAACGGTCATAGTATTTTCATTATAGTTTTGTACGTACTGCATTATCGATTTTTGTTACTGTATGTGTGGCCAGTTGATTGTCTGTGCGAACTGCAGTAAAGTGGTGTCTAGCTCGCGTGCGCGTTCTCATTTCTGCATAGCGTCCTAGTTGGCGCTACAGTTGTTAATAACGACGTTCATTTATAGATGGCCTAACGATACATATTTTATTATGCTGTAGGAATTATTTTTTCGTGGTACAGATCCAGGTGTATCAGTATCAAACTGAAGCAGCACAAGTTTGTCATTAGCTAATTTTCGTGATTATTATTATTTATTGATGTCGTATAGTAACACACACATCTCCTTCTGTAGTCATAGTTCAGTGTTTTTAAGAATAAACTTATTGAAATAGTTCATTATAGACTTCTTGCAATAAAGTAGTTTCCTACTTAAAATACTGTCGGAAAGATTCTGAAAGCATGCTGCAGTGACTTTAAAAAAAATTGGTGCCGCGTTTTATATTCGAAGAATATCGTCGGCCTGTAAAAAAGAATGTCAAAACAAAATCTATCAAAATTTAGTTTAATTTTACTCGCAAAACGTGCTTGTTGCGGCTAATTTATAGCACGTGCACAGTTGGCCTTAGTTTAAAGTCAGCCAAAGGCCACTTCTATAGTACGAGCACAGTTGGACTTTACTACGAAATAGGCGAATACCGTTTTCTATAGCACGTGCACAGTTCAATATTTAAGAAATCTTGTCGGTTTTCAACACAACAGCTATCTCAATGCATCGTTTTTATGTGTCAGCGGTGGCAAAGAGACAGATTTTTTGTTTTCTAATCTTAACTAATACATAGGAAATACAAACAACATTGTAAGGATGCAAACGTCTCCTTTAGTTATCGGTGCTATAAGTGAGGCATCTATTGGTAAGTACGGGTCCCTCCCATACAGTAAATAGAACGGACTTTCTTGTGTAGACTCCTGCAGACTGCATCTGTAAGCAAATAAGACGTATGGCAGTAATACGTCCCAGTCTTTTGGTTGAAGCTAACATACATAGATATCATTGTTGCGAGTGTCCTGTTGAAACGTTCTACTAGCCGATCAGTCCATGGGTGGTAATGGGTCGTGTTGACTTTTTTGTATTTAGCAGCTCGCAGACAGCCCTTACTAATTCTGATGTAAAATTTTCCCCGCGATCGGATAATAGGGTTAGCGGCGCAGAGTTGCGGCAAACTATTTCTTCTACGAAAAGCTTATCGGTTGTTTCGGCGTTTATATTTGGTACTGCAAAGGCCTCTGGCCATTTTGTTAGGTAGTCGCTAAAAACTACCACATAGCGGTTTCCACGCTCAGTTGTTGGTAATGGACCTACTGCGTCGACAGCCACAGTTTCAAATGCATTACCAATCGGTATCGATCGCATAGCTACTTTGGCTCTTTTTGCAGATCCATTTTTTCCGTGACATGCTTGGCAATTGTGGACCTAGTCTCTGATATTGTTCTACATTCCGGGCCAGTAAAATCGTTGTCGAATTTTATGACAGGTTCTGTCCACTCCTAAATGACCTCCAAAAATGTCGTCGTGTAAGCTCTCCAGTCCTTCGTTTACCAGTTCTTTTTGTAGCACAATTTGTTTCCATGCTGTTTGTCTTCTGTGTGGGCTAGTTTCATGCCAAAAGTGAAACAAGATATCGTTTTCGACAACAAAATTATCTTTGGTTGTGGTTACCTTACCGGGCAGTTCTAGTTCCCTAACTACGGACTGTATATAATCGTCCGTTTTTTGTTTTGAACGCCAAACCTCTAATGGTGTGATAGTCATAAATGTTTCTTGCTTTTTTGTGGCGCTTGATACGCCGCTGTTGACTTAATTATTTTCCTCAAGCACTTCTGTTTTTTTCCCAATGCGCGAGATAGCGCATCTGCCGGGCCATTCTCGGGTCCTGGTTTGTACCTCACTTCCATGTCGTACTTTTGGAGAGTTAGGGCCCACTTGGCCTGACGACCTACTGGGCTTTTCAATTTCAGCAAGTGAACAGGTGGCCTATGATCCGTGAGGACCACAAAACGCCGTCCGTAAACATAAGTCCGAAAATGACTTATGCCCCAAACTATGGCAAGAAGCTCTTTCTCAATAGCCGGGTAGCGAGTTTCCGGTCCATTCAAGCTTCTTAAAGCATACGCAACAACCACTGGAGATCCATTGATTTCTTGTTGCAGCACGGCCCAAGGCCAACATTAGACGCGTCCGTACAAACATAGAATGTCCTGCTAAAATCAGGGTAGCTTAATACCGGCGCCTCCGTGAGCCGCTGGCGTAGCTGCTGAAAATCCTGATCCGCTCCTGCGTTCCAAGTAAACGCATTTCCTTTTCTTAGTAGTTGGTGCATAGGGGCTGCAATAGTTGCAAAGCTAAGTACGAATCTACGGTAATATGAAGCCAGACCCAAGAACCTGCGGACTTCCGTTATGGTCTTTGGAGTAGGGCAGTTTGAAACTGCCTTAGCCTTGTTTGGGTCTGGTTTAATACCAGTATCCGACACCAAGTGACCAAGAAATGGTACTTCTCTGAGACAAAACAGGCATTTCTTGGGTTTGAGCTTTAAACCGCCTTTCCTTAATCTTTGAAACACTCTATTTAAGTGGTCGATGTGCGCGTCAAACATAGGGGAGTAAACTAGAACATCATTTAGGTAAACCAGACAGCAGTCATAGTGCAGACCAACCAAAAGAAAGTCCATTAGCCTCTGAAACGTGCTAGGAGCCTTTTTCAATCCAAACGGCATGACTGTATATTTGTAATGACCAAAAAGAGTAACAAAAGTCGTTTTTCCTGACTTTCGGGGTGCATTGGGATCTGATAGTAACCAGACTGCAAGTCCATACTGCTGAAATGCTTTGCTTTAGACAAATAATCTAGGGACTCATCAATACGCGGTAAAGGATACACATCCGTTTTTGTGATGGAGTTCAACTTTCTATAGTCGGTACAGAACCTAAACGAACCGTCTTTCTTTTTCACCAATAAGGATGGTGCTGACCACGGACTTGCCGATGGGATCACTGCGCCGATCCTGTCGATATCGTTGACCAACTGACGCATAGCCATTATTTGCGAATGCGGTACCCTGTACAGTCTCTGTTGGATTGGAGGTTAAGCTCCTGTGTTGATTGAATGTTGGACATGCTGCGTCTTACCCAAGTCATCGTTGTTCTTGGCAAAAACGTCGGCATTTCTAATAATTAAAGCACGTAGCGGTACTAGCTGATCCTTATTCAATTGACCTGTTACCAATCTCAGTTCCTCCAGCCATGCATGCTCCGTTTTAGTTCCCGCAGAACTTACTTCTGGTTTACAAGTGGTGTCGTACGTAGTACTGAATGACTCTTCACCTTCTAAGTTTGCCGGTTCAAACGCTCCCATGACTGTTTTTGGGTGCAGTTTAACACTTTCATTACTGAGATTGAGTAGCCTGAACGGTACTGAGTCTTTGGCTGCATGGGAAACTATTAAATTCGCAGGCAAAAGCCCATACTTACCAATCAGCTGCGGGTGAGGTTCAATAACACCTTCCATGCCTTTTGTTTTAAGGGTTTCTACTCTTACCGTGAACAGTGTTTCAGAACGAGCCGGTACAACAATACCCTTTTCCAGTGTTACCTTTTGAGACCGCGTGTTATTAGGGACTTCGGCTGGCGGGGGGTCTTACTTGGGAATAGCCTTAAAGACGCCTTACCGACTCTCATAATAGCTGTCTCCGTGTTTATTATAGCTTTGGCTTCCATCAAAAAGTCCATACCTAATATAGCATAGTATGGGCAACATTCAATAACGTAAGCTATTATATATGTCGTCACTCCTGCTAAATTTGCTGTTATTTCCGTGCAGCCTATGATACGTATTTCATGGCCTGACAGCGATTTTGCCTGGGTACCTGTTGCCCTTTCAACCACTTCATTTTTGACCATTGACTTTCGCAGTAAGGTTAGTGTACTCCCTGTATCAACTAACATTTTTGCCGGTACACTATTAATCCGCCCAAAAACAATAGGTTTTCTAGTACTACCTTGTTCAACTGTTCCACAGGAGTTGTTCTTGGTAGTTTCACGCAGCTTTGATTGATCCGGGTCTCCTTCAGTCTTCTTTTCGCAGCGATTTTCTCTTTTTCTCTGAAAATAAGACATGCGTGATTCTGTCTGTTTTTGTACATAATCGACCATACTAACGAAATTACTATTAGAGTCCTTCTCAATTATACGTTCAACAAGCCTTCCATTTTGTTTTTGAAATGCTTATAGTACTTGCTGAATGGCGTCAATTAAGTTATCAAACGTGTTTGTTTCAACCGTGTCTTTCTTATCAACGCAATGTGCCTGATCACGTCTGTTAACTCGTGTTTGCTCTTCGAATCTTATCCGTTGGGGCATTGGGTTTGGTTGTGTTACCGATTGTCCGTAGGGACAACGCATTTTAATATGCCAAAATACCACCACAATGAAAACACCTTGGTTTACCGTTTAAGGTTTGTGCTTGATTACCCACTTGCTTGTCAAAACAGGCGCCACGCCTTGGTTGTGCTGCTCCTTGATTGACTTCACCTCTGCGGACAACTTTTGAACCTGCTCCTGCAACATAACCATATGTCCTTTCAGATCCTGCAAGGACTTGTCACCATTCACATAATTAATTACATTTGCTGGGGGTTTATCTAATGAATCATAACATTGTTGCTCCCTTGCGGTCGCAACGGCCGCATCAAAGGTATTAGGCCTGGCAGTTTGAACTAGTCGTCTTAGGTCAGGTTTAAAACCGTTGATAAAAAAACTCACTCATTACATTTTCTCTAGCTTCTGATCGTAATGTTGGGTACGCCTTCCTACCTAACTCCATAATAGCCCTGGCGAACTGCTGCACAGTCTCCGTAGCAGCCTGAGTTCGTCTATGTAACTCACTACTATTCATACGAGTTACTTCTGGAGGCAC
>JASANF010020793.1:0-36203 GCA_030248245.1 Trissonchulus sp. WLG1_4 | reverse complement strand
TATTGCTCATATAGTGAAAGTGTGTAGTCTTACTTTAAAGCAGCACCAACCAACAAAAAACCCTATAATTGTTCATTCCACTGCTTTTAAGAGCTAATACTGGCGCGTATACATGCAAAAATTTAAATCTGCGTCGGATTTTCCCACGACGATCCCTGCACCATCCGTACATGGATCTACTTTTTTGCCGACGCGGAGCGGATGTCAAATGGATGCCCCGCCCCCTTCTAACCCGGCAACCCCTCAAAAATTTTCCCATACATTCATTTCCCAACGGGCGTGGCTCAGAGTTCACCGTGAGTCCCCATTTATCCACTTGGTTTTTTCTCGACAAAATGTTGCTGAAATTTTCAATGCAAAAATTTTATTTCCAAATTCTAAAAAAAGCTCTAGCTTCCGGCTGTACCGCATTCTGGGTCTCGATAAGGTCGTGAAATTTTTAATTTCAGTGCAAATTGCATTTCAAAATTTTAAAAAAATATCCGGCTTGTGAACATTCCGGTAAGCTCCATATTTTGCAAACTAAAAATAATGGTCCTAAAAATGTTCACATGAGATCGGATAGTTTTGTCAGCCCCCCGCCCGAGGTAGGGCCCCCCCTTTGAAGTTTCTGGATTCTGCGTCTGGTGGCTCCGTCTCCGTTACTGGTCACGCTAATCGGCCGCCGAGGCCGATTCGGCCAAGCGAGAGCGCAGGCGTGTCCACCGAGCCAGGTCGAGGACTTGCTTCGCTGAGCTCTATGCTCAGATCTTAGGCTTGTCGGACGAACAAAATCAGAATAAACCACTGAGATTCTTATGGACGACTACAAACTGCGTGTTGGTATACAACAAACTTTGTCTGCCTGATTTTTTCAACAAATGAACCTGAATACCTGATTCCTTGTATACACTGTTTTCGAAAAGTCAAAGAAACTTAGTAGCTACATTTTTCACTTTCCATCCATGTTTCATTTTTCCAAATCGATGTTTTGTGTTGTTTCGAAGGGGTTATGTATACATATGCATGGCATTGTGTAGGTATGTACGGTATTATTATTTATCCACCAATCACAGGACTTAAACTTGGAAAAATATTTTCTCAGTCCTCTCATCCTAGTTTCACAAATGCAATTGACGTCAGCCGAGTGTTGTTGATTTTCCAGAGGGGTGATAAATTAATATATATAAGGTAATCTGAGTACTTGACGAGCGCAAGTTGTTCACCGTCCATTGAGAGTAGCTGGACGCGGAGCTGCAGCAGAGCGCAACCCTGGGCCTCAGCTCAGGCTTAGGTCAATGCGGAAACGCATATTCTGCTTTGCATAGTATATAATATGTAGGGTTAAATGCATTAGGGGGGGGGGGGCAGTGGACCTATTTTTTTGAGTAGAGCACCTTGGGGGAAGCATTTTTGCTTCAAGAACCCCTATTTCATTTTTTGGATTTTCTGAAAATTTCGATTTTTTATTGCCTAAGCCTGAGCCTAAGCCTAAGCCTGAACCTAAGCCTAAGCCTAAGCCTGATACTAAGCCTAAGCCTAAGCCCCATACTAAGCCTAAGCCCTAAGCCTAAGCCTAAGCCCAAGCCTAAATTAAGGCCAAGTTTGAATTTGGTCAAAAATTGGACGTTTCTGGCGAATTCGGCCTATTTTTCGACTGGAACCCGGTCAAAGAGCCTTTGTTTTGATTCTAAAAAATTGTAAACAATAATCTGACACCATTTAGACACGATTAGAACGCAAAAATCAAGGGCTTCGGAAAAAAAATTGTAAAACGTCCCTCAGTGAGGGTTCAGATTTCGGGGGGTCATATCTCAGAAAATCCAAAAAATGAAATAGGGGTTCTTGAAGCAAAAATGCTTCCCCCAAGGTGCTCTACTCAAAAAAATAGGTCCACTATTCCCCCCCCCCCAACTGCATTTAACCCTACATATTATATACTATGCAAAGCAGATATATACGTTTCGCGTAACAAAAATTCTAACCTAACTAAACCAGGTTCTGTCAGCTGCACATCCAGGCTATCGATCTCGATGGACGGTGAAGCAAGACCTTCAGCTTCCTTGCGCTCATACAGCTTGGCCAAGTACTCGTACTTATGAAGAATGTGTGTCATTCTGGCCGCACCACGCAGCATGTTCTTCTGGAGACTGGAGCAACACGCTGACGTCGATTCCATTTGTGAAACTAAATAAAAAAGTCAACTGAGAAATGTTTTTCAAGTTTCAGCTCTATTCCTGTGATTGATAATAGTCCGTACGCGTACCTACACAATGCCATGCCGGCTGCCATACATGTAAAAAAGGAAGGGTATACACCCTCTTCCAAAAACGACGGTCCGGCAACACAAAACTAGTCATTGGAAAACAAAACATGATGAAATAAAAAATGGGAGACCCTACATGAAATTTAACTTTCTTTAACTTTAATTTAACTTTAACTTCTGGAGGGGTTTCGAAAACAAGTATATACAAGGATCAGGTATTCAGGTTCATTTGAAAAAATAGCAGACCTAATTTTGAGCGAAGTATTTGTTGTATACCAACACGCGCAGCTGCAATAGTGGTCAGTAAGAAACCTCAGTGGTTTTGTATTGATTTTGTTCGTCCAAGCCTCAAGTAAGCCTAAAACTAAGCCTGAGTCTAAGCGTAAGCCTCAGCTTAAAACAAAATTTCAGTCCTCAAAACCTGGCCTATCGTCAACACGGTCTGGCCTACTCTCGCTTGGCCGAATCACCTAGCGGCGATTCGGCCTAGCGGTGACACCCCGTCAACACAGAGGACAGACAAGCACCAGACGCGGATCCAGAAATTTTCAAAGGGGGGGGCCCTACCTCGGGTGACGACCGGGGGGGGGGGGGGGGGGGGGTAGCGAAACTATCAATCTCATGTGAACATTTTTGAGACCATTATTTTAGCGTGCTCAAAAATGCTGGAAGTTACCGGGATGTTCCGGGCAAGCCGGATCTTTTTTAAAATTTTGAAATGCAATTTGCACTGAAATTAAAAATTTAAGCAACACTTATCGAGAAACCAGAGTGCATGCGGGGTCTGGGGGCGGCAGCCCCCAGAAGCTAGAGCTTTTTTAGAATTTGGAAATAAAATTTTGCATTGAAATTGAAAATTTCAGCAACACTTGTCGAGAAACCAGAGTGAATGCGGGGGTGAATGAGAACTACGGTAAAAAGTTCTGGGGCCCGGGGGCGACAGCCCCCAGGAAATTTGGGAAATTGGGAATGTATCGGAAAATTTTTTGAGGGGGCCCTCTTTCCCAAAGGGGGGGGGGCCAGACCCAAAGGGGGGGGGCCCGGGGCATCCATTTTTGACATCCGCATCCGCATCCGCAAAAAATTGATGCGGATGTGCGGATGTTGCAGATTCGTCAGATGCCACTAAAAATGTGGGAAATCAGACAGCAATTTTAAATTTTGTGCATGTATACGCCAGTATTAGCTCTTAAAACAGTGGAATGAAACATCATTCTGGGTTTTTTGCCTCATTGTTGGTTGCAAATTGCTCTTTTCTAAAGTAGGTTTCACACTTTCACTATATGGTTAAGAATGTTTGATATTGCGGACATTCGAACAAAGTTCTGCATTTTTGAGAGTCATGAGTCATGTAAAAGTATTTTTGGATGAAGTTTGATTTCCAGCTGAAATTTACATACTACAAACTTCTAACCTACTCTATTCGAAAAAGCGTTCAATTTTAATTGACCTCCCCTAGGTTTGGAGGATATAGGGGGACTCCGGATTATTAGGCGAAAAATGCTGTTCCACTGCTTCCAGTGCTCCGACTGATTGCACCCCTGGCCCTAAGGGACGTTTTAACACCTACATGCTATTTGTAGAAGCTGAAAAGCTCGAGCAGCTGAAAAAAGCTCAATGTAAACACGGCCTAATAGGACCCCTATGCACGAACTTCGATTTTCTGGCATAGGATCTCTTGAAAATTGCATTTTCAGTGTTTTTGGAAATGAACGGATGCCTAAATTTGAAGCCAAAAATGGCCATCATCCTTGTTTTTGAATAGTATTGAGTGCGTTATGATGTTTTAAGGCATCGTCTAGGCTTAGTTGGCAGGATTCCTAAGGTTAAGCTGGCAAGACTTTGCTGAAAATTTTGATTTTCTGGTTCCTAAGCCTAAGCCTGAACCGAAACCTGATACGAAGCCTAAGCCTCATACTAAGCCTAAGCCCCAAATTGAGGCAAAGTTTGAATAGGGTCAAAAATTGGACGTTTCTGGTGAATCCGGCCATTAAGGTATTGGGTCCAAGTGCCTTAGTTTTGATTCCAAAAAATTGTAAACATTATTTGCATTGGAACGGAACATGTTTGGAACTGAGAAAACACAAGTTTCAGAAAAAATTTGCTAAAACGGATTTGAGGGCTCGAGTCGAATTTGAGTCCCCCTTACTGAGGGCTCGAATTTCGGGGGGTTGTATCTCAGAAAATCCAAAAAGTTTGTGACTTTGTGAAGTAAAAATCCAACTTTCCCCAACATGCTCTACTCAAAAATATGTCCACTACTTCACCCTCCCAAGCTGAATTTAACCCCATTAGTTATAGCCAGTCATTAAACATGACATGTGCAGTGGGCGGAAGCGAACATATTGAACTTATTTTTTGGAGTAGATCACCTTTGAGCGAAGCATTTTTTGTAACAGACCCCTATCTTTCCAAAGACATCGATTTTCTACATTTCAAAAACATTTCAAAATTTTATTAGTTTATATTTATTTTCTGACGTTTATACTGCATAGTTTTGCTGGAAAAAGAGCAAAAAAGTAACAGATGTTTGCAACGAAGCCGTGCAACAAAGCCAAAACTGTAACTGGAAGTGTTTAACTGATGTTACTGAATACTGTTATTCAAATCCTACACTGTAGTTTATTGTCCTCGTGGGCAAGCTTTTACGCTTGTTTCTAGAGCTGATACAAAAGGAGTGATTAAGGGGGCGCTCCGGGAATCGGGGGTTACATCGAAAATTGGCAAAAAAATTGGCAAATGTCAAACTTTACTATACATATATGTGGTATGGCACAAAGGAACACTGGAGGCAAAATTTCAAATCACGTGATCATGTCACGTGACTCCCAGAGCACCAAACGTGAGTGAATTTTCGGCAAACGATAACTCTGCTTATACTTTGCGTATAGTCACACTTTATATAACAAAATGTCGCTTATGTGCTTCTCTAGTTGAACATTATTTTGGTTTTTAACATTTATGTCGGATTTGGATACAAAATGTCATTATGTGTTTTCGAAGTCGAACTCTGAGCAATAAAACTCCTATAAAAAAATTTCTAAGCTTTATTTTAAAAAACTAAAAAGTTGTTCAACTGCGCAAAGCCTAAGACTATAATTGTGCAAAATTTTGTAGAAAAATATCTTACCAGCATTTTATAATCGAATGCCGAAAAATTGGTTTTGTATTCACACAGCTTATATTTGAGTCTGCTGATTCTGAAAATGGTTTCTTCTGCAATTTTTTTGCACAGAACGCAATAAAATTGTTTTAATTTTACATTACGGCTAATAAAATCTACGTATCGTCTGTTTGGAAAACTTCAAAAAGCGTTGATGCACTGGCTTACTTGCTGAATTTGTGTAAAAGTCGAATAAAATCAGTAAATTGTCCAACTTTTTCCAAATTTTTTGATATGGAGATATGCACGTCAAGACATCAGAAATAGTATTTTGGGCAACTTTCCTTCAAGAGATAGGTCATTTTGGCTGTTTTTAAAAAATACGGCCCAAATCCTTGATTCCCGGAGCGCCCCCTTAAGCAACACAGGAGAACATAAGTACATTACAGGAATTTATTACTTATGTACATATATGTCCCAGCTCAGATTGTTAAAGAAGAATTTTTGAAAGGATTGAGATCACCAAGTTTTTTTTGTGATGCAAAGCTGACCAACTTGCTGTTGCTTGGATTAGTCTACAAACGTAAATTTTGTCAAAAATAGCTTTGGGCCCTCTTTGTCGAAGGGGGGGGGGGCCCAGAGCCAAAGGGGGGGGCCCGGGGCCGGTGGGGCGCCCCCCCCCCCCCCCCTGGATCCGCCACTGACAAGCACAATACTTCACAGTCTTCGGACAGACGAAGACGCGGTCCGAAGCCAACTTGTAGGTGTAACAAATAATATGCTTGAATGTGCGTGCAATTTTTGTTGTATGTAGTACAACACAACACAATGACAGAATGTGTTTACATTTTATTACAAATAACAAACTTTTAATTTATTGTATCTTAGAACTTTTTGCTCAGAAATCTCTAAGTGGAATGTTGTACCTCTAGTTAACGCGTGGCTTTTAGCCATCTGGGGCCTGTTGCTCAACTTTACAAGTCTTAGGCCCGTATTCACATACTAAGTGTTATTCACAAACAAACGCTAAGCGTTTGCTAAGCGCTAAGCGCTTAAGTATGTTTAGCATGGTAGAAGTTCAAGTTTGTGAATAACACTTAGCGCTTATAAGCGCTAACACTAAGTGTAAACACTAAGTTTAAGCGTTACACTTAGTATGTGAATACGGGCCTTACAATTGTAACAATTGTAAGTGAAAAATCTGGTGATTCGTTACGAATTCATTATATAAATTTATTACGAGATTTTGCACTTACAATTGTTACAATTGTGAGATTTGTAAAGTTGAGCAACAGGCCCCTGGATGCGTGACAAAGGCCCGTATTCACATACTAACACTAACACTTAAAGTTAGTGTAAACACTAACTTTAAGTGCTTCGTAGCAATAAATTTAGTGCTACGAAGCACTTAAAGTTAGGGTTTACACTAACTTTAAGTGTTAGTGTTAGTATGTGAATACGGGCCTAAGTGTTAGTGTTAGTATAGGAATACGGGCTAGGGTTGTTTTGATGTGGCTTTTTTCAATTGATTTGATTTGATTTGATGTGGGGGTTGTAAAATTAGTTTTGATTTGATGCAGCCTTCCTGAAAAGCAATTGATTTGATTTGATTTGATGTGAAAGCCTAAAATTTCAATTGATTTGATGTGACAAAAATTTTGGTTTTTAGTTTTGATGCATTTTGATGCAGTTTTGATGCAGTTCTGATGCGATATTAAATTACAGTGTTATTTCAAAAATAATGAATTTTCGATTTCGCAATTAGATCATTAGCACGGCAGGAGGTCACTGCTAAGCGCTACTTAGTGTTTGTGACCGGCCGAAATGCCCTACATACAGTCGCCTACCGGCCGGTTAAAAACACTGGCCGGCCGGTCACATTCTACCGATTGAGTAAATTAGGCCGGCATAAAAGCGTGACAGTCTAAGTTAGGCCGAAATAACACTCTGGATTTGGATGAATTTGTTTTTTCTAAAATTTCTGCCGGGGCCGACAGAACCCTGACACCATAAAGACCTGACAATTAGACCGATGACAATTTGACTACGATTAGTGGTTAGTGGTGGGTGGATCGATGAACCGTAAAGTGCGGTTTTATTTATTTCTGGGCCCGTATATTTAAAATCCCTGCAGGTAAAATTAGGCGAACGTTACCCACAGAAAAAGTTAAGGTAAACTCGTATTCTCAGACACTGACTAAAGCCAGCGTGATAACTGAGGCTGATCAGATTTAGGTGAAAACAGTGCTTTGTTTTGCGGCTAAAGAGCATGTGTTATGCAAATTTTTAACCTCAACAGTACACGCTTGACGCTAGCTGTATTTATACTATAACTTTACCTTTACACACAGAACTAAGTGGGTAAAATTATCCTGTAGGGTAGGGTAAAAGTATCCTGCAGGGTATCTTTACCTGCAGGTAATTTTGAAAATACGGCTACTGGTGACCTGATAAAGAGCTAGTAATAAATGTCAGACAAACACTGCACAATAACAATAAAAATTAATCATTAAATTAAATAACATTATTAAAATTGCGCGTAATTTAAAATTGAATAATACAAAAAGAGCCAGTAAAGTGGCTACAACGGGTTTCGAGTTTTGACCGGTAAGGGGTCCCTCTATTCTGGGCAGATGATTCTTTATTTTAGGCAAAGGAGTCTTTATTTGTGTTCAGGGACCCAAATTAGCCTAGAGGCATGAAAATGTGACCCCTAAGAACCCCAGTGAGGGGCTGAGGGGTTTGTATGGGTGTCCACGACGGTCCTAGGCAAAAATTGACCCCCGATTCGTGTTCAGGGACCCAAATACCCTCTAGAGGTAGAGACAAGTCTTTGTTTGAACTTCTGACAAATCATTTTTCAAGTTCACGAGGTTCCTCCCTCCTTAGCTTTTAAAAACCGCACTTTTTGAGGGTCACCTGACCCGGCCCCCCGTGGAGTCAAGGGGTCGCCAATGTAAGGGGCACAATCACTCAAGGGGAGGAACCTTGTGCCAAATTTTATTCATATTCATGAAGTATCACCTTAAAAAAAAGTTTCTTACAAACAAACGACCACATGGAAACTAATAACGGACATGAAAGATACATACAATGGATTGCCTTTGTTTTGCAATTGGTCGGCAACCCAACAACACCGTACGTAACTGAGGTCTGTTTGGCAAGCCGACATGTATACGGGTGTGAGAGCGTGCGGCTGCTGTTTGGAGCTCACGCTGCATCAGAACTGCATCAGAACTGCATCAAAACTAACCATTTTGGATAGTTTTGATTTGATTTGATGTTCAGCAGAGAAAAAACCAATTGATTTGATTTGATTTGATGCGAAGGCTGCAAAATTAGTTTTGATTTGATGCACCACATTTTCGAAAGCAATTGATTTGATTTGATGTGCTGCATCAAAAATCAAAACCGCATCAAAACCAGTTTTGATTTAATGCAGTTTCCACATCAAAACAACCATAATACGGGCCAAAGCACGAACAAGGACACGTAATGTAGCTTTCCTTCGCGCAAGGCTATGCACATTCATATAAATTTATTAATTACAAAACTAAGCCTAAGCCTCAGCCTAAGCCTAAACTAAACATGATACTAGCCCTTGCACTAAGCCTAAGCCTAAGCCTAAATCCAAACCTGAGCCTAAATTTGGGTATTTTTGAAAACACACACGCACACACACATGTGTATAGCCTTGCAAGGACAGCCCTTGTCACCCAACTCGAAATGGCTATAACTTAAAAATACGTGGTCGATTGTGATAATTTCACATTCATCGTGTTTGGTGAGTCAGGATTTGTTATGTGAGCGTTATTGTACCTACTAAATGTTCGTATGTTTCGGGAAAAATAGCTGTCTGACTTTTTGGGTTAAGGGGGTAGTGTCGCGAAAGCAGTTTTGCTCATAGGTTGCAAAAAGAGATCTTTTTGCTTTGAACTTGTACGTTCACTGAGAAACTAGTCCAATGCTATACTGTGTTAAATAAGTACTGCCAGACAGTAGACTACCAATATCTACCATTATCTTGAACCAATCACCGATTGTAAGCCAAACATCACACAATAAGGACATGAAAATTCAAAAAATTTAGCCAGGGGCCTGTTGCTCAACATTACAAGTCTTACAATTGTAACAATTGTGAAATTTTACAAGCGTTACAATTGTTACAATTGTAAGTTTTCGCAAGAGCTACAATTGTTACAATTGTAACAATTGTAAGATTGTCCTTGGAATGTGCATATAAAAATTCACTTGTGAAATATTTTGGGATTACAATTGTTACAATTGTAACAATTGTAAGTGAAAAATATCAAATTTAATTCAATTTTTGCTTACAATTGTTACAATTGTAACAATTGTGAAATTTTTGGGTTGCGCAGCTACAATTGTTACAATTGTAACAATTGTAAGTCTCTTGGTGTATAAAATGTGCATGATCGAAGCTACAATTGTTACAATTGTGAAATTTCACAAATGTTTGTGAAAATTTACAAACGTTTGTGATAACTAAGTGGCAAAAGTTAAAGTTAAATTGCTCATAAAAACTTAATAGCTTAATAAAAAACTCAAAAATTAGTTCAAATTGTTGACAATAACCTTAGAAATCTTTTTATGTCAACAAAAAATTAAAACAATGAACTAAAATTTAAGAATATTGTCATTTAAAAACACTGACGGAAGAAAAAACACTTGTAAGGAATCGTTCACAATTGTTACAAATCTGGATTTACAAATGTTTCTGCGCAACCCGATTTAGAACATTTGTTGGAAATACACGAAATATGTAGAACGAAATTTCAAAATTTTTCACAATTGTTACAATTGTCACAATTGTGAAATTTCACAAGCGTTTGAACAGCTTGGCATATAAAATATGCATGAAAATGATTACAATTGTTACAATTGTAACAATTGTGAAATTTCACAATTGTTACAATTGTAACAATTGTAAGTCTTTGAGCAACCGAATACCACATACAATTGTTACAATTGTAACAATTGTAGGTTTGAGCAATCGGGCCCAGATATCAGATTGGCCAGCTTGTGAACCACACATAACGTGTCGGCGTTTTTTGCCACAAATAAGAAAAAAGAAAAATGAAGGTTCGTTCTTCTTTTTATTTTAAAATAAGCGTCTAAATTGTTCACAATTTATCATTATTGCTGTGAGTACTTCACTGTTTACGCACAGTTTCACAGCTCAAACAGGTATTACTCCGCAACCACTCAAGCAATTTGCACTAAATTTTGTCTGCATAAACTACAACATTTGTCCTTTTAGTTTATGTAAACAAACTAAACAAATAAGTTGATAATTGTGACGAAAAAATCGAATGTGAATAGGTTTTTAAAACGTCATTTTTCCGACTTTGCGACCTCACTGCAAACAGTATACTGCATCAATTTTGATGAAACTTGGCGAAAATACTTGCCTCAACATATATTTTCAAAATATATAAAGAATGATGTCTTATTTGTTTCTAAAAATGTTTTACAGTTACGCAAAATCGACTGCTTTCGCGACACTACCCCCTTAAATGCAGTTGAGGGGGGGAAATAGTGGACCTATTTTTTTGAGTAGAGCACCTTGGGGGAAACATTTTTGCTTCAAGAACCCCTATTTCATTTTTTGGATTTTCTGAGATACGACCCCCCGAAATCTGATACGACCCCCCGAAATTCACATCGCAGCGTGTGAATCGGCCTTTAAGGCCGATTCACACGCTGCGAATTTACAGCGATTTTGCCGCAGCGTTTGTGCCGCTGCGGCAAAACGCAGCTTGCCGCAAGCAAAACGCAATGTCTGAACAGACGCAGCGTTTTTAGTGCGGAATGCATGCGTCTTGGATTTGCCGCAGCGTTTTAAAAGCCAGACTGCAATTCGACCTGCGATTTTATTGCGTTTTGATGCCACGTTTGTGTTGGTTTAAACAATTTTTGCATAGCACTTTGTCATTTTTTAGAAACAGTGAAGACGCAGCAAACTGAGCTGCAAAACGCACTAAGGCCGCAAAGCTTGTTCAGCAGTGCGTTTCGCTTGCGACACCCTGCGGCTTGCGTTTTGCGTCAAAATCGCAGCGGCAAAATCGCACCGTGTGAATCGGCCTTTAGGCTTAGGGCTTAGGCTTAGTACGGGGCTTAGGCTAAAGGCCGATTCACACGGAGCGATTTTGCCGCTGCGATTTTGACGCAAAACGCAAGACGCAGGGGCCCGTATTCACTTAGTGTTTGTGACCGGCCGGAATTTTCGGCCGGCCGCCGGCCGCCGGCCGGCCTGATGGTCGCCGGCCGGCTCCGGCCGGCCGGCCGGCCGGCCGGCCGAAAAAAGCCGGCGCCGGCCGGCCGGCCGGCCGGTAAAAGCCGGCCGGCCGGCCGGCTAAAGTCAGCCGGCCGGCCGGCCGGTCAAAATCGGCCGGCCGGCCGGCCAACCAGATTCAACCGACTGACAAAATTAGGCCGGCAAAACAATCCGGCAGTTGAAGTTTATGCCAAAATGATACTCTGGACTTGGATCAATTGGTTTTATCCAAAAATTCAGCCGCTGCGGCCGGCCGGCCGGCCAGTTATTACCGGCCGGCCGGCCGGCCGGCCGGCTTTTACCGGCCGGCCGGCCGTTCACAGCCGGCCGGCCGGCCGGCGGCCGGCCGGCCGGCCGAACTTCTCCGCCGGCCCGGCCGCCGGCCGGCCGGCCGGCGGCCGGCCGGAGCCGGCCGCCGGCTTTCGCGGCCGGTCACAAACACTATATTCACTTACTAACACTAAAGGCCGACTCACACGGTGCGTTTTTGCCGCTGCGATTTTGACGCAAAACGCAAGCCGCAGGTTGTCGCAAGCGAAACGCACCGTCTGAACAAGCTTTGCGGCCTCAGTGCGTCTCGCAGGTTAGTTTGCTGCGTCTTCACTGTTTTAAAAAATGACAGTGCTAAGCAAAAATTGTTTAAGGGGGTAGTGTCGCGAAAGCAGTCGATTTTGCGCGACTATAAAACTTTTTCAGTGAAAGATAGGTCATTGTTCTTTATATATTCTAAAAATATGTCTCAAGGCAAATATTTTTGCCAAGTTTCAGAAAAATTGATGCAGCATACAGTTAGCAGTGAAGTCGCAAAGTCGGAAAAATGACGTTTTGAAAACCTATTCACATTCGATAATTTCGTCACAATTAAAAAACTTTTTGTTTAGATTCTTCACATAAAGTAAAAGCACATAAACTCTAGTTTACGCACACAAAATTTAGTGCAAATTGCTTGAGTCGTTGTGGAGTAATGCCTGTTTGAACTGTGAAACTGTGCGTAACCTGTAAGGTACTCACAGCAATAATGATAAATTGTAAAAAATTTAGACACTTATTTTGAAATCAGAAGAAAAACGAAGCTTCATTTTTCATTTTTCTTATTTGTGGCAAAAAATGGTGCGTCAAAACATTACATGTACTTCACAAGCTGGCCAATCTGATATCTGGCTCGATTTTTTGAACTTTTATGTCTCTATTGTGTGATGTCTGGCTCACAAATGGTGATTGGTTAAAAATATTGGTAGATATAGGTCGTCTGGTGTCTGGCAGTATTTATTTGACACCATATGGCATTTCAGTAGTTTCTCAGTGAACGTACAATTTCAAATCAAAAAGTTCTCATTTTGCAGCCTATGAGCAAAACTGCTTTGGTGACACTACCACCTTAAGGTGGTAGTAACGAATGTGCAGTGTTTTTCAACAGGATAGTATTCAATAATTAATTAACTTTATATCATAGTTTTTATAGCGTTGGAAAGCGCTACTTTCCTTCTACATTTAAGCAAAGTTTTATTGTACAACTGTAAAGATGATTTGTATGGCACGTGTTAAAAGTATACCAATTTGGCTTTTTTGAGCGCTTTCAAATCTGGCCACTTTTTGACAAGTTTAAAGAATAAAAAAATGCGAAAAATGGCACAAATATTTAAAAGTAAATTATCTAGACCCAAAATGAACGATTTTATGATTTGTCAATTATATAATGAAATATACGGTTTCAAAGTAAAAAGTGTCTATTCACACTCAACTTTCGGGTTCTATATCTGCGCAAAAATATAAGCAATTGAAAAAATTTTAATTTTGGGTCTAGAAAATTTGCTAAAGTTTATTCATATGTATTTTTGTGTTTATGCGTTGCGCATGCGCTAAGAAAAGTGGCCAAAACTGTTGAAATTCCATTCTCCTGTTGTGTAGTTTGGCTTGTTGGCTTGGCTTGCTCCAAAAAAATTTTTCACATGATGCCGCTTACTTCATTTGTCATTTTGTGTATATGAATCAATTTTTTACAGACGTTATTTTCAAAAAATACAGTTTGAATCAACTAATTTTTTTCAAAAATTTAAAAACCACTGCACATTCGTTAGTACCACCTTAAACCAACACAAACGTAGCATCAAAACGCAATGAAATCGCAGGGCGAATTGCAGTCTGGCGTTTAAAACGCTGCGGCAAATTCAAGACGCAGGCATTCTGCACTAAAAACGCTGCGTCTGTTCAGACATTGCGTTTTGCTTGCGGCAACCTGCGTCTTGCCGCAGCGGCAAAAACGCTGCGGCAAAATCGCAGTAAAATCGCAGCGTGTGAATCGGCCTTAACGCTTAAAGTTAGTGTTTACACTAAAGACCGATTCACACATCACACGCTGCGATTTTACTGCGATTTTGCCGCAGCGTTTTCGCCGCTGCGGCAAAACGCACTGTCTGAACAGACGCAGCGATTTCAGTGCGGAATGCATGCGTCTTGATTTTTCCGCAGCGTTTTAAAAGCCAGACTGCAATTCGGCCTGCGATTTTAGTGCATTTTGATGCTGCGGACGTGTTGGTTTCAACAATATTAGCAAATCTGTTTCTCATATTTTTAAAACCTTAAAGACGCAGCAAAGTAGTTTGCGAGACGCAACGTTTGTTTAAACGCTGCGTTTCGGGTGCGACACCCTGCGTCTTGCGTTTTGCGTCAAAATCGCAGCGGCAAAAACGCACCGTGTGAATCGGCCTTAAGTGTTAGCGCTTATAAGCGCTAAGTGTTATTCACATACTTAGTGTTTATTTAAGCGCTTAGCAAACACTAACGCTTAACTTAGCGTTTCAATTTTGTATTCACATACTTAAAATTTAGTGTTTGGCTTAGAATTAAGCGCTTAAGTTTAGGGACCTCGGGAGCTAGGCTTAGTTAAGCGCTCCGTTTTTGGAGTAGAGCACCTTGAGGGAAGCATTTTTTGTAATAAAACCCCAATCGACAAATTTTGTTTTTTTGAGCTATGACCCCTTGAAAATTGCATTTTCAGTGTTTTTGGAAGTGAACGTAGGCCAAAGTTCGAAGCCAAAAATGGCTATAATAGTTGTTTTTGGATAGTTTTGAGTGCGTTATGATATTTTAAGGCATCGTCTAGGCTCAGTTGGCAGGATTTTCTAGGCTAAGCTGGCAGGATTTTTTCTGAAAATTTCGATTTTTTATTGCCTAAGCCTGAGCCTAAGCCTAAGCCTGAACCTAAGCCTAAGCCTGATACTAAGCCTAAGCCTAAGCCCCATACTAAGCCTAAGCCTAAGCCAAAGCCTAAATTAAGGCCAAGTTTGAATTTGGTCAAAAATTGGACGTTTCTGGTGAATTCGGCCAATTTTTCGGCAGGAACCCGGTCAAAGAGCCTTTGTTTTGATTCTAAAAAATTGTAACCAATAGTCTGACACCATTTAGACACGATTAGAATGGAAAAAACAAGAGCTTCGGAAAAAAATTACGAAAACGTCCCTCACTGAGGGTTCAGATTTCGGGGGGTCGTATCTCAGAAAATCCAAAAAATTAAATTGGGGTTCTTGAAGCAAAAATGTTTCCCCCAAAGTGCTCTACTCAAAAAAATAGGTCCACTATTTCCCCCCCCCCCAACTGCATTTAACCCGCAAAATATGTATAAAGAAAAAGCAAATACAGAGGAAAAAAATTACAATTGGCTTAGTAAGGGACTAGCCGTGGCCTGTTGAGACCTTTTAAGGCTAGCCGAGAAAAAATAGAGGGTAGAGGGAAACACAGATTACTACGCCAAGACATCGACATGAAGAGAAACTGACCAGTAAGTATTAATCAAATTTGTATTTTAGAAATGGTTCAAGATTTTCCTTTTTTAAATTAGATTTGAAAGCTTTAACTGAAGGACTACAAACAGTGCTATCTTTCAATGAGTTCCAGACTGTATATAACAATTCTGACACTGAAAAAATATTTTCGACAATCTAACCTGGTTTTTGGAATTTCTAACTTGTACCGGTGTCCTCTAGTTGATATGACAAAAGAGTAATTAAAAAAATCGTCCATTTTTAGGTTTATCAGACCCGAATTCAATTTATAAACAAAAATTATATATATAAGTCTTTAATTAATCTTCGTTTTTCAAGCGTATCTAAGCCCAGCTCTTTCAATAGAATTTGTGGATAGGAGTTCTATATATTGCAAAAAATAAAAATCAAAATGCTTCCCTTAAGGTGCTCTACTCCAAATTTCTTAAAATAAATGAAATAAATTTCCTTAAATAGGTCCACTATTCCCCCCTCCCAACTGTGCTTGATCCCATATTTCGATCATATTTTTGGTTATTTTTGAATGGGTTACTTCAATTTTTTCCTAAACATATATCTATTTTCGCTAATTTTTCTACGATTTTGTACAGTCTAACTGGTACCGGTATTGGCACAATAGGTGGTACTCCTAGAATCCGTAGGTACTTTCAAAGTTTTATATTTAATTATTATCACGTGATCTGAAATCTTTCCACGGCTGTTATTTCATCCCATATTGCCATAATAACGTTTCGAACTTTCAAATAGTAAAATGGTTGCTTGATTATCCATAAAACTACCTCCTGATTCCCGGAGTGCCACTTATTTCACCAGTACTGGTAACAGTTAGACTATATTGGTAGAGACATTAGCGAAAATATAAATATCTTCAGGTAAACCAAAAATATGATCGAAATATGTCAGAAACAAGGCAGAAATTGAATTGAAAAGTGGAGGAAATATTACAGAAAAAATAGCAGCCGAAAAGTGGCGGAAAGTTGCACTAATTTAAGGAAATGTTGCTGAAAATTGAAGGAAAAGTAGCAGAAATGGTGCAGAAATGTGTCCAAAATGTTGCAGAAAGTGAGAATCGTTCAAAATAAAGAGGAAATAAAACCGAAATATGAAGGAAATGGTTTTTTGAGATTTTCGTCACATTTCAGTCACTTTTTGAAAATTTTTTCCTGTGAGCCCTAAGCCTAAGCCCAAGCCTAAATTGAGACCCAGTTTGAATTTGGTCATAAATTGGACGTTCTGGTGGATTTGCCCAATTTTTCGGGAGGAACGGGGTCAACGTGCCTTTGTTTTGATTCCAAAAATCCGATTATGTATTTTCAGAGTTCGGACATATTAATTTTCTATGAAATTGTATTAAATTTAGCTTATATATATAATTCTTCGAATCAGTTTAATAGGTTTTTTCAGAATATTAAAGCACCTTGTTCTTGTCAGTGTCAGACGGTGATTTAGAGTAAACTCGGAAAATCTGTTATCCTGGGGCCCTATTCTCAAAATCACCTGCTGGTTAAGTTAGGCTAACTTTACCCACAGGTAAGGTGAAGGTAAAATCGTATTTTCAAGCAGTGACTAAAGCCAATGTGATAGCCAAGGTTACCCTTAACACGTTTCATGCGAATGACATATATATATATATATCAGGGTTTTTTTTTTCAAAAAATTTTGTGTGCATAATTGTGCAAAATTTTAATTTTAGTGTGCAAAATTTTATTTTATTGTGCAAACTGTAAATGCGTTTTCTTTGCCCATATAAAAGCAATTATACACATTTTTATACCTCTAGAGGTACGTAAGTTAGCAGTGGCGTGCGTAGATTTCGGGGGGAATAACTGTTCGATTTTTGTAATGGGTTAAATGCGCTTTTTAGCAAGCTTAACACTTTAATTCGCATTACCAATGCAAGATCACTAGCCACAAGCAGCTCCAAAAAAATGAAGATTTGTTCAAGTTTTAGGCCGAATTCGGTCAACTAGAGACGTACCTATTAGAATTTTTTTCCGACAAGAAAATTCAAAGATAGGAACGTCCAGGGGTTTTTTTCAAAATCGGATTTCATCATTCTGGCGTTATTTTTAACTTCCTGTCGTCCTTTTTATTTTTCATTCGTCAAAATTAGATTATGGCTTTACAGTACCGTTGCGCTGCAGCAATAGTGCTAGTTAGCGTTATCTTACATTGTTATGAAATTTAAGCGGTTTTTTTATCTAATTTTGGCCAAAATTTGTTGAAATCTGTGTTTTTTGGCCAAGAAAATATGTAAATTACTAAATTGCTTTTTTTAAGGGGGGGTCAAAATTATGTAGACCGATAGGAGGGAAGGGTCCTACCAGGGGGAGGGGTATACCCAAAGTTTTTGTGCTTTTGTACATGTATGCTTGTACAGTTGTACGTATATAGATGTAATCTCAGTCTCGTGGAGTTCTTGTTCCGGACTTTTCAAAATTTTAGGGGGTCTTGTCCGACATATTGGGGACTTGAACTCATAACGGCCTAATAATGGGAATTTTTGCAAAATTTGTATATTTTTCGCGATTTTTTAGCTTTTTGCTCATTTTTAATGCAATCTGGGGCAAATTTTGAGTTTTCTGGCACCTTTTTTAACTTTGCTTGTTCCGGAATCCCAAATCTGGGGGAGCTTGCCCCCCAGACCCCACTTGTACGTCTATGTGCCGAAAATTTAAAGTAAAAAGAATTCGGAGAGGGCATGACCTTTTTTCGAGCCGAAACATTATATGAATGCAAATCACGTCAGAAGCAGAACGTCACATGAGATAGTGCACTAGATAGGTATATAATAAATGTACTCGTGTATATACACATGCAGAGGCTTTAATGAAAGTTAATGACAAAGACGATTAAGCCACTAAGTTCCAGGGGTCTGGGGGCGGCAGCCCCCAGAAAAATTTTTTTCGATTTTGCATTAAAAACAGTGCATTCTGAGCATATCACAGGACCGTCGGGCACTGTGCATTATTGTGCAAAATTTTAATTTTTGTGTGCAAAATTTTAAAAAAGTGTGCATTTGCACAGGGTTTTGCAATATATATATGTACATATATATGACATCCGAAAAAATGCCTTGGGTGCGCATGGCATATATTTATGTCATCAGACCTGTGTATTTTATATCTTTTCCAACAAACTGCGCAAGTGGCAGCAGCATGATACTGCCACAGCGCACACTGGAGAAGACTTACTATCAAAATTTTTATGTCCCGTGTCCAGCAGGTAACTGCAAGTCATATAGTGCATGGTCAAAAAAGGCAAATCTGTAAGCTATAATACTTATTTGTCAAGTTTCATATGACAAACATTATATTTCAAAACGAAGTAAAGCCACAACTGGAAAGTCGCAAAATACCTATTATCTTGTTTCGCAGCTCAAGTTAATGTACTGTGCAATTTTTTAACCTCAACCGTCGACGCTAACCTTGTTTTAAATTTTAACTTTACCTTTACGCACAGAATTAACTTTACCTTCACGTTACCTGTGGGTAAAGTTAGCCTAACTTTACCTGCAGGTAATTTTGAGAATACACGGCCCCTGTGCATTGCTCAAAACTGTAATTTTTTTCTTCTATTTAGTTTCGTTGTGCGTCTTTCTTGCGGAAGCTACGTAGGATGGTGCGAACTCGTATAACTCCGATCAAGCCTGTTTCGAAGCAAAAAGGTAAAAAGATCAAAGAATCGGTGATCAGAATTCAAATTGAATCAGCAACACATTTTTCCTTATATCCTCTACATTTTAATCGAGGATTCTGAATTTCTGATGCGATGCCTGTCTTATTAAAGTTTTCAAAAAGTGCACTTTTGACGAAAATACCATTACTTATGCCTTATATATTATATTATACTTTGTGTGAAAGTGTGATGAAGATGAATCATCAACAATGTATATATTCGTCAAAAAAACATTTTAAATCGTTAAAATCATCTAAAATTGATTGTGCTTCATTAGCTTGATTTTTGCTCTATTTTTGTGTAATTCAGCTTCATCCCGGAAAAGCAGTGTGGATGTGAAACCTAACATCAATGAAAGTGTGGAGGTGGAATCAGATTTGGTCGCTGACAGCAGCATTGCCGAAAGCTCCGATGAGGATCAGGATAACAGTACAGAGGACGATGGCTCACTGATGAGCAAAGCTCCGGGTTCGTTTTTCAGCTTCAAGAATATTTGACAGCGAAGTTTAATTTTTTAAAGTAAAATTTATTAAAATTTTCTGGTTAAGAATAGCGCTAGTGTGTCTCAACTCAGTATATAGAATTAACAAAAGAAGTTTTCCATTTTTCATATTATTCATGTTATCAATTAGTCGTCATAAGGGAAGTAAGGCGGTCTGCATCAGAAAACATCTGTGAGTGCAACTGAGACGTGGAGGTTCGGTTTGAATTGAATAATTTTTATAATGTTTATATAATTAATTAATTAATTATAATTTATATATTCTCTAGATGACACCAACAACGACGAGGACACGAATGCTTCGGGCACAGTGAAGAAGACTAGAAAACGTCGCCGGTTCCGGTTTGCTGTGCAGAAACCAAAATCCAAGAAACCAAAGGTACATGTGGGTTTTTTGTGTTTTGTTTGACAAACACTGAGTCTGTTTAGATTTTAGACCTGGCTCGTTTGGCCAAGAGTTACGTGTGTCTAATTTTACAAAGTCTATGCCCTTAAGTCTCTGCAAAATAACATCTGTTTTGACTACTTATATATATAGTATATATATACTTAGCTATTAAACTGAACATTAATAATTAAATTCTGAAAAAGTCCTAATCATAGCCAATTCTGGGGATAGGGCGGAATTTTCTGCCCATTGTCTCTTTGTGAGTCACCATTTCTGCTTGAGCTACTTGGTGGGAGGGGTTGTCATCTGGGGGAGCTGGTGAAACCCCCACCCGACGCCCATGTGGTCCTGGTACGGATTTACAAATCGTTTCAAAGGCTTTTTGTGGATATTTCTCTGTACATTTTTAGTATGTAAGTTAATTAACTAATTGATTTAATGTTTTTTTCAGGCTGAACCGCAGTCGACAGTGGAGGAGAGCGACACTCCGGCGGCTGAAGATCAGAAGTCCACCGTGTCCGAATCGGAATCCGCACCCACCCCTCCGCCTCCGGTCGAGATTGACTACAACAAATACTCCCCATTTCAGCTGATGCTGGATCAAATACTGCGGATATTGATGAAGTATGATTCTTCTCGGTGATGGAATTTGTTTGGAATTCAGTAAGCCAGCGTTAACATTGAAATGGTGTCGTTTATTGAAGTAAAATAACATTTTATTCCTAGTGCTTACGGGGTCAAAATTTTGGGGGTCTTTTCGGCCAAATTTTGGGGACCCTCTCCCCCGGATTGACCAAAAATACCTTAAATTTGATAAATTTTGTAAAATTTCACCAAAAAAGTGCCATTTTTAATAAATTTTGCTCAAATTTTCGGGACCCTCCCGCCCAGCCCCTCGATTTTTTGGGGGGGTCCCTCAATCTCCCCCTGATACATGTATGCTGTAGTGTAATGACCAGTTAACAGTAAACAAGCTCACAAAAAAACTGCATATAGTTCCGCCTAAAGCGATGTCGTTTTTTTGTGTTTAGGAAAGACCCGGACGAATATTTCGTCTATCCGGTTTCAGACAAGCTGGCGCCTGGCTATTCGGACATCATTGAAACTCCCATGGACTTTTACAGCATTCGAGTGAAGCTAAATAACAACCAGTATGCCAATCTGGCTAGTTTCAGGGTATGCGTTTCTCTTCGCATTCTGAGTTACTTAACTTAGTTTTTTTTCAAATGTAAACTACGAAGTGAATTTATTCATTGATGAACTACGTCACCTGTTAAAATATTATTGTCATGTAGAAGATTTGTGATATTTTTTTCAGAATTATACGGTTAGCCAGTAAAATAGTAAAATTTCTTAAATCGGTTATCGTGCAGCTGTGCTTTACCCGGCCCTAGTCACACTGTTCAGCACAGTTTTATTAGTAAGATAACAATTGAGATTTTGATTTATTTACAACCTTTAAGTGATGCGAACATTTCAGCACGACGCTTCTCTGATTTGCACAAATGCGATGAAATACAACTTGTCTGATACGGTCTACTACCAGGCTGCCAAAAGACTCCTGTCCTTTGTAAACCAGCTCTGTTCAAAAGTTAGTCTTGCCTTGCCGCTGCTACTTGCATTTTGGCGTGATAATAGGACCCCTTTTGGGACCATTGTTTATACACTTTTTTCATGCTGTTTCAGGCGTCCAATTTTGTGTATGATTTATTGATTTTACGGAAATGGTTGCGCTCGATTCCGGAAACTCTGATCGGCCTTTGCAGACGTTAGGATATTTCAAAATGTTTGCTTTTGTTGTAGGAAAAACTGTCCATACTCGCCAGATCTATGCCGTACATTAATCAAATCACCACCGAACAACTTGGCTTTAAACTACTACTGTCCAGACCAAATACTAAGAAGAAAAGTAAAGTGGGGTATGTAGTAACTTTTGGTATATACTTTTTAAAGTTTCTTTTGGCTTTCTGTGATTGAGAGTTTTCATTGAGATGTTACTTTTTCCGAATCCGATTAACCAGAATTCGGAAGTGTAATTCGAACAGACTATTTTTTGCAGAAACCAAACAGCAGTGGTAGACAACATGACCCCAGAAGAGATTCTAGCTCAAGTGGAAGCCATCTCAGCTCTGGCCAGCGATCGACTAACCAACCGAAAGCCTAATCTCAAAGTATGCACGTTTGTTAATCTTGTGATTTGATTTGATTTGTGTGTTAACTAGTATTTGACATGTGACTCGTGGGCAGGTAGCAAGCTCTGGGCGGTGTGACGCAACGGGGTTGTGGAGCAACTTTTTTCTTTTTTTGGGGCCACCAATTTCGTCCAATAACTTTCCTTATGTCTATTAAATAAATATCTTTTTCATGGAGTTTACTGTAACCGAGCATCTGGGTAGCTTCGTCAATCTGTCATCCACTAGATTAGAAGGTAACGGCTTAAGCACTCAGCTATGAGGAAAATTAGAACCTATTCTACTCTTTTACACCCTTGCATTTTGTGTTTGAAGCCAGAATTATTCAGTTCTACATTAATTTTGTCTCTGTCTTAGGTGGCCCTTCCCACTCAAAAGGAGGATGGAACCGTGGCCTTGCGTTTCCTGCCGCCCAGATGCAGTGCCGAGTCCACTCGACAGCCAGATGAGGTGACTCTGGGCTCGTTGGTTGGCAAACTGAAGGAGGGTAATCCGGGGCTAGTCATGCCGGAAGATAAATACGACTCTTTGGTTGCTGGTACGTATATACCTGTTTGGACTTTTTGGCCAATTTGTTCAGTTTTTAACTTCCAATTCCAATTGCGCACAGTTCAAGCTTTAGATTTTTTCTTGAATATGTTGTTGTATAAATCAGCAGTAAATAACATTCATGCTAGCTATTTAATTAATTTTATTTGTCCACTTGCGTGATCTGGTGAAAATGGATTCATAATCGCAGCAGTAGGTCCGGTCAGCTGGCAAATTGTGACATAATCACGCCACGAATAGTGTACAGAATCAGCTTGCCAAGAGTATATTTCATAATTTTGCCGGCTGAACAGACATGCCATTCAGGTATTACAGAATTTCATGAATCTACATCTCTATCTGAAATCACTGAGTTTTACTTATACTTGATTCCGCAAGTAAGACTTCAGTTCTTCACTTTACTTTAGCACCCGAGGGCGGATACGTCAAAGGATAGTTATCCATATTTTACTTACTGCTTACTACTTAAGTGTTAATTTGCTGAGTTAGTCTGTTTCAGCCAAGCCCCTGGACTACGGCCCGTTTGCGTCCTTCGCCCCATCCTTCGACTCCACCTGGGCCACCGTCAGCAACTCCGATGTCTCCCTGGCTGCCTCCATGAGTGTGGAACCCGACAGGGAAGAGTATGCCAATAGGTAGGAACATACATACATATAGGGATGTGAGTGGTCGGAAAATTTCCGGAAATTTCCGGAAATTTCCAAAGCAATCTTTCCGGAAATTTCCGCAAATTTCCGGAAATTTCCTACTCAAAGATTTTCAGAAATTTCCGGAAGTTTTCGGAAATTTCCGGCATATATTGGATTTATTTAATAATTTTTACATAAAATTTAAAAAAATATATTTAATTTTAAAAGCATAATTTTATAATGGCAATTTTATATTTTATACAATATTAAGCAGTTCTAAAGCCTGGTTAATACTTGGACCTTGTCCCTATCGTTCAAGCTCAGTCTCTAAGCGATAATCTGCATGCTATACTACACTATACTATACTATACTAAGAGCGGCGGCTGATTCCAAGCCAGAGCTTAGGCCACACACATAGCCAAATATTATGCCAATTTTTTTGCATACTAGTTGCAACGATAGTTGAGGTCACTTTTAGATCGTATACAAATAATTCGCTTTCGCTCAAACATATTTTTGTCGATTTTTTTACAGCAGCTGACCGAAATTTGTCCTTCTCCCCACGTCCACGCACTCACACGAACATTATCTTTGTCCTTGTGTCCCTCAGGGCCCCAGGACAACTTTAAACCTGGCTCAATGTGTATACTTTCTATCAAAGTCAACGCACACAACGGATGCATAGACACGACTTATGAAATGTAGGCTTATAAACAGCAACTATATACAGGTATTGTTACTTTCCTACCTACAGATGTACATGGGGTATTTAGATTCCGGGACAAGACCCCTCAGATTTGACCCACCGGGACAAGCCCCCCTCCTTGATGCTGAAAGAAAGGTGCCCAAACAGTCGCCGTAAAATGCTTCAAAAATGAGCAAAAAGCGAAAAAATTGCTAAAAATAGCCAAATTTTGCTGAAAATTTGCCTTTTTTGGCAAAATTTTGAAAATTTTGCGATTTTGTCCGCTTAGGCTCCCAAAAGGTCGGGACAAGCCCCCCCCCCAGACCGAAACCCTGTGTACGTGTATGTATGTATGTATGTATGTATGTATGTATGTATGTAGGGTTGGGAAATTTCCGGAAATTTTCTTCGGCAGGAAATTTCCGGAAATTTCCGGAAAGACGGAAATTTAACTTTTGAGGTAATTTCCGAAAATTTCCGGAAATTTCCAAAAATTTCTTAAAATTTTCAAAAAATTAAAGTATTTTTTAAATTTATTTAATTTTTTTTTGATAATTTTCTCAATGCTTTGTGATTATGTAGACACTAAGACAGAGCAAAATTAAGTTAGTTTTGTACTCAATTTAATTTAATTTAATTAATCTAAAGCTTTAACTAAATGTAGTTAAATAGACTTAAAAACTGAGCAGAACACTCAACAAAACATTTTAATCAAGCTATCTACATAAAGCTTAAGCAAACACACAGGTCCTTCTAGTTTCTGTGAACTCTCATTTTTTTAAAATCACAATATCACTGACTAACTGACCAAGTATTTGGTGTATAATGCTTCTTTAGCCTAAGTCTAAGCCCAAGACTAAGCCTGAGCCTATGCCTAAGCCTGAGCCCAAATTTTAGTCCCAGAAAAAAACCCACCAATCACTGGAGATTTGAACCATCAGTTTTTTGTGCATGAAAATGTGCAAGAAACATGAAAATTACTAATTCAATTATTACTAATTAAAAAACTAATTCAAGTGATCCGAAAATTACCAACAAATACAACTGATCCAGAAGTCAGATACCTATAAGCAGTTAGCCAAGCCAGCCACACTAGAATTCTTCCTCGGACTCGTCATCACATTTCTCTTCCATATTGTGCGTTTGGTTGGCTTGCTTGCAAATTGCACTGCTTTATGAGATTAATTAAATCAAAATTTTAAGGACAAAACAATAGGGACAAGACAAGGTCGAGCATGAACCAGGCAGAGCAGCGTTATCACTTTGATCCTCATCCTTATTGATCATATTTTTTACATCGACCGTAATAGCCTTTACCTACAGCTTTCCTGATATGTATCCTTGTGTCGTTACTTTTCTGGACTTTGTCAAATTGCAGCATCAAATCATTCGTGGAGAATTCGAGTCGCTCAGTGATTGACATGGTGGATAATCTGTTGAACACGCTGACCAATGGGGAGTATTTGCAGAGGGAAGATGTGCAGGAACAGGTTGGTGTAAAATTATTGCTGAATTACACTGGGGTAGACATTTGAAGCCAAGACAAATGGGTGAGATATAGGTTAGCTGAATGTTAACTAAGGGCCAATTCCTAACATGGATTAAACGGATTAGATTAAAATTTGTTTCGTTAATAACTCATGACATAGTTTCCGCATTTTTATACGAAATTTGCGGTAGCAATTTTGTAGCACCTCCCGTGTGTGCAAAAAAATTTTCTAAGTGTACCTCAACAGTGAGATGAGTGATTAGCCAAACAAATTTTAATCTAATCCGTTTAATCCATTTTAGGAATCGGCCCTAAGACTCAGTATAAACTCATTGTTCTTATTGTTCAAAAGTTCTATTTTGTTGAGAAAGTTATCGAGTCAAGACGTTCATAGGGCTGGATTTTAATGACAAGATCTGTAGCTAAGATGACAGCTGTTTTTTGTTAATCTGGATTTTAAACTATATTAGGCTGTGTTCAGATACTTTTTCAAAGCAGAAAAATTTGATTTGAGCTGAAAAATGGGATTTAACTGTTTTGGTTGGTTTTAGCGACGTAAATTAGACGAAGAAGATCAAGCATTGTACAGCGCACTGCAGTCATCTGAGCTGGACAATAAAGCAAGCAAGCTGCCCATGGAATCTGCTAATTCAGAATCCGGTAATAATATTTTTTAATGCTAGGATCACTGGTATTCTTGGTGAAAGTTCAAAAGTGGCCGGAGATGCCTCAATAAATCTATTCTGCGACTTTTGCCACGTGGTTTTATTATTGTTAATTAGACGGAGCTTTGTTTACTGAAATCCCCTATCCCAAATACATGACATACCCACTCACCTTTACTACTGTATTAAAAAAAGCAAATTCTTCATGACAGCAATTGAACAGCATAGAACTGCTTAAATTAGATATAAAATCATCGTGTTTAATAATTTATTTAAATTAAATTTTAAGAATAAGTTAAAACATAATATCAGTGTTTTCAGCAGCAGACCAACGGCCAGCCCTGTCGAGCTGTCAGCAGCAGCTGAATGACAATTTCCTGCTTCTGAACGATCTCTCTATGGCCCAATTCAGCAGGCTCAGTGAACCACCGTCCTACACCCTCACGCACAACACTGGACCCTCTGACACTGAGCTGCAGATTGGTAGGGATTTGAATTGTCCTCTGTCGCTTTGAACTACCAAAAAGTATTCGTATCACTTTTGGTAGAATTCTGTGTCCGTAGAATTGATCACATGCAAATGTTAATATTAGAACTTTTCTGTAAAATTACTATCTTTGCGACTAGGCCGCCGACATAATATTGTGTGATAAGGTTTCAACAACGGATGATCCTGAGTACAAATCACGTTTTGATTCGAGATGGATCAGTGTAGACCTCTTTTCCATAAGTTCTCTTGTTCGTGGTTCAAATAGAATGCCATGCTGCTCAGTGAGATTTTCTTCTTGTTGAAAGTTGAAAGATTGCTCTTGTTGAAAGTTTTAAACTTACTAGTTGAAATCTTTAGCTGCTTTTGTAATTAATTGGCGTGTGATGTGTACTATGTTGCATTTAATGTTGTTGCAGCGGAAACAGTGCGAACGAATTTAACTGATCTCGCAAGCAAGGTTAGTTGCCATTCCGATTTCTTGACCTACCTACGGCCATAGACTGATTTGCTCATTCTAAACTTGACGCAATTGGACGCTTGAAAAAGTTTTTGAAAGTTCCAACTTCCAAGAGTCTAAATGACAGGCACAAGGAGTAGATAAACCAGGTTTCAGTGTCGAAAACATACATGTAACGGGGTTTATTTTTGGAGAGACTCTTCGGCGAAATTTCGGGGACCCTTTCCGGCTATTCGATTAATCGATCCTCAATTTGCGAAATTTATTTAAGGAAGAGTTATTTTTTCTCCTATTTTAAGGAGCCTCTCCCACTAGCCGTCGATTTTTTATGTAGGAAAGAGTGCTCTGGACTCTGTTTCACCCCAATAAAATTCCCTTCCTCCACATTGTATAGACTAAACCCGTCCGTGTTTCCATTTTAGACTAGTCCTGGCTCGGTGGTCTCCCCCGGCGGCGTGCAGCGTCTGCTGGGTCTGGGCGAGCCGCTGAGTGTGCAGACCAACCTGGAGCCAAACGTGGACGGCGTGGTCTCCAAGCCCGACAGCGGCGGCATCGATATGGCATTCCTTAGCGAATTCTTCCAAGTCCGATAGCTTGACATCCAATATTATTAAGCCTAGGGGGCTACCCGGGCCAAAAATCAAAGTTCTCCAATTTTGCTTACAATGGAAAACCCTCTCACTTAATATTAATTGTCTAACGTTGGACTGCAGCAGATGAGGTTTTGCTGAGGATTGGCTTGAACTGATGAGTTAAACTTATTTGATGCAGTGTGGCGATAGTTTTTTGTGCAAAATAGGATGTTTTGCAGAATATTTTTGTTACAACAATATTAAAAACTATTGTGAGGAAATGAGAGTACAACAAATTTTTAGCTTCGCCTTCAAAAATCCAGAATAAACTGAAACGTGCTGAATAAAACTGCTTTTTAACTTGTCATTTTGATGCATGTGTGCGAAAGTTTACACTTTTTATTACCAACATCTATGATGATAAATTCTTACAATTTGCAATTTGTATAGTTTTGTGCAATATTTTTTGCTATTTTTTTATTGTTATATTTACTGTGTTTTTATTTAATTTGCTGGAAACAGAAAAGTGGTGAAACTTTTGACCAATTAGTTGAAACAAAACGTATCTCTTTATTTAAACCGTTTATTTAAACCGTTTCGAAACTATGTACATTCATACATACGCAAATTTATTGTTATAGTTAGCGTCTTGTTAACTGCGGAATTATATAATTTAAATTAGATTCAGCCAGCTATAATGAACTATTTGAACTATTTGAATGTGAATTTGAATGAAAACGTATTTGAACTATATTAGCAGTGTGAACTGTTTGAATAGCATATTACTTATTTATAATTTTTGTTAGCTAACGTTTGAAACTCGTATGTTTGTACATAATGGTATTCGCTAAGAAGATACTGTATTATATATATAATGTGGCAATTCTGGGTGAATAAACTGTTCGTGCGTTTGTGTTTTGTGTGTGATTATTATTACGTGTTGCGTATTTTTTGAATCTATTGATAATGCTATAATAATTATAATTGAAGCTTATGAACTTAGGGATTATTGTTAATGGGAGTAATGCTCCCCAATCTGTCCCAAACTGGTGGGTAAGACCCATCCTTAGGTTCAAAATTCCGGTACAAGCCCCCACCAAAGCCAATGGGCATCATAAATTTGAAACTTCAGAATCCAAGTAGAGAATATGAGATCAGGGCCGACTTTTTTGGCTCAGCCCCGCCCTGATTCAAACTGCGGCCGTTCGGCCCGGCTCGAGGCTGGCTTCAAGGCCGTAAAGCTCTTTACCTCAAGATTACTAAATAGGAAAATTGTATTTACAGCAATATTTATACATGACTTATAATAATTAAAATTAATAAAATTGCACTAAAAAAGCCCCCGATATACAAAAACTAGAGCACGTATCATGTAAACTGCTTCGTGGCCAGCATATGCCAAAGAGCAGTATAAAGATCAGCCACCGCTTGACTTTTTAAAACGTTGCAAAACATCAAAAAGTCAACCGGCACCCCCTTGTTTAATATTTTTTTTAAAATAGTCACGTATATTTGAAGTGACAATGCCGGTTGCATGAGCAGAGCATCGCCATAACCGTCCCCTGTCTGTCAGTATTCAACATCTATACTCGTACAAAACGGGTAAAAACAAACAAAATTACATTACTGTAAAAACAAAAGTTGAAAACAAAGGAATTAGTATCAACAGCCCTAGGCTATTACCTGATGCTCGTCTTCAGCGTTGAACGAGCATCATCTTCAACCATGTTTTTCTTGATTAGGTAAAAATTTGATTAGGATCACATATTTGAACATGCGGTTCTAGTAGTTTCAGAGCTTCGCTTTGACCTACAGAATGGTAAAAAAGTATACAATTAAAATGAAAATTTTTTCTAATTTTTTTAGCGTTAATTTTGACTATAGCCATGGGAGCGGCGCCAGAGCATATTCATAAACTCTTCCGAATGACTTGTAAGTGTTAGTGGATATGTTGTCAACGACTGGTTTTTGATTTGCAAACTATTGTTTTATTTATTCTTTTATTTGTTGTCCTGGGATTTGTCTAGATTATACTTAGCCTTCGATAGGGTTATTTTCATAACTGAAATCTTGTGTAGGGAGGTAATTTGGTTATTTGATGACGGTTTTGGCATTAATTTTGTACACTGAAGTTACTCAGTATTTTCATTAATTTAGCTCCATTCGCCGCGCGGATCCGAAAATGGCTTTGGCATCAAGGAGAGTGGAGAAAATTCGGTATGTTTTATTTCGTCTGCCGGTGTTGTATTGCATTTAGTAGTCGGTAATATCCATAATACAAAGGGTGAAGGTGGACTACGAACCGGTCTAGATCGGTCTTACCTGCCGAAATTGCCAAATAAACCAGCTGTGTTCCGTATTGCCATTCCCAGCAGCTATCTGCCTGTCACTTGTTTTGTCCGCATCCGAATAATATATTATTAGACATTAGACATTTTATTATGGCATCGGCACACTCAAATGATCATAAAGCTCTCTTATGGTCGTTTCATACTTACAGCCGTATGTCCGCTCAGCTGTCAAAATCGCGAAATAATCATGCCACAAGCTGATTTTCTACTTTATCTCCGTGACTGGTATTGAATCAAGCCATTTTGTCATTTTACGTTGTAGCAAGAGTACATAATACGCTTACTACTATTACGTACTCTTTCTATTATATTCTCTTGGTTTCAGGTATGCTGATGCACGACGCGTCGCTTGAGACGGACCCGATCGCGGCCGAGGCCATCCGCCGACTCCCGCAGGAGCTGAAGCAGGAGCGCATCAAGCGACAAGAGGTGGCCCTCAACCTGTCCGCCGTCAACGAGATGCTGCCCAAGGAACAGTGGACACGCTGGGAGGATGTAAGACTGACTCCGCGCTAGAATGAAGCGTGCAGTTGATATACGTTGGATAGTAATGGGTTCGGATCGGATTAAACAGCTGGTTTTTTTAGTTCGATATACAAGATATGGTATATTCAAATGTTAGAGATATACATTTGTACAGTAAATGATTAAAACTGAATTATTGAACTGATTTTGAACAAAACTGATGTGAACTAAAATCTACGTGAAAAAGATACAAAAACCCGTACACAGTTTTGGTAGAGACAAAAACTTGGTTTTGCTAAAATAAAGCTCAAAAATTGTCTTGCTGATATCAAAAATTCTAGTAAAACAAAATTATACATGTTATCAAGAGTACATATTAGCGTCTCACTCTATATAGAAGAAGAGTGAGACACTCTCCTTCCTGCTTGTGTTCTAGCACAGGCAGATGCGCTGGTCGTTTTCAGGCTACATGTTGACATTCTGTGCAACATGTGACTGGCCAATCAGAATCGAGCTCCTATTCTCTGATTGGCCAGACGCCTGTGCACGTGTCCAATCATAAAACGGGATGGGGATAAAAGGTTAATAAGTCATTATTCATTTATAGTCTGCTTGCAGAAACATTAGAAAAGGTTTGCAAATACCTTTGGCTTTAAGGATATTTTGGAAAATTTTCAGCGAAATTGATTGACAAACTTTTAAAAAATTGACAAAAGTTTATATCTCAAAAGTTGCTCAATCAATTTCGCTGAAAGTTTACCAAAATATCCCTAAAGGTATTTGCAAACCTTTTTTAATGTTTTTGCAAGCAGACAATGAATAAATAATGAGTTAATATTAAGCTTTTAACCCTATCTTAATGCTTATCAACGCATCAGCGATTATATACTAAAGTGTGTTACGCAGAGAATCTACGCGGTGATTGGCCAGCTACATGTTGCGTAGAATGTCAACATGTAGCCTGAAAACGACCAGCGCATCTGCCTGTGCTAGAACACAGGCAGGCTGGAGAGTGTCTCACTCTTCTTCTATATGGAGTGGACGCTATTATGTACTCTTGATGTTATGCATATCAAACGAATGCAGTATGTCTGTTTATCCTACAAATTTACGAAATAATCGCACGAACAGCTATTTTTGGTGTTAATATACATAAGCGATGGTGATCTTTGTATAACTCTGCCTGTCGAACGTAAATGCGGCCGAGATAATATGACTAGATAAGAAAAATGCCCTGCGGGACTCTGGTAGGATAATAGGCAAATTTGCAATATCCATTTATATCATCCATTGCATAAGAACCGAAACTGAAGCTGAAAAACGACCTGTTAAAAGTCTGCAAACTAGAGCATTTTGACTGAGCAATAGGCCGACTGCTGCGCCCTATTATTGCGGGCACCACGGTTGTATAATTGGGCCTCTTGGGCTTAGTCTGGGCATACACAGAATGGTGTTAAAAGTCTCGGCCATTCCGGCTAAATTTTGAGGACCCGGCGCCCCCTCTTAAATATGAGTATTATGTTATCTCAGTTAGTTATTAATCATGTAAAGTAAAAAGAACTACCGCTTGCTTGACAATATGCTGCTTAGTGCTTACGCTACATCCTTATTGATCAAAATACGTAAATTTTGAGAAATTTTCGTCGGGTGCATTTTTGCCCACTTTCGCTCAAATAGATTCGAGGGGGAACTTTCCCGCAAATCTAGGCAGTGTCTTGATTTCTGCGGGGCACCTGTGGTGAGCTGGTGGTGTGCCGAAACGGGAGGGTGTACCCCCCCCCCTGAAATCAAGACACCACCGATTTTATGCTGATGGTGTGCTGAAACGAGGGTACCCCTCTCAAATCAAGACATGTCTTGATTCGAGGGGGGAGGGTAAAAATCAAGGCGAAAAAAATTAAATCCCCCCTTGAAATCAAGGCGTAAAACAGTTATTTCGGCCGGAGCATTATTCCGGCCGATTAGCTAGAATAAGAAAAAGTGTCGTAGTTTTTCCCATTACGTACTCTTCGCAATACACAAAAATTCAGACAGGACAGGACCATACTATGCTTATTAAGTATACCTACTTAAGTATACTACCTACTTCTGTCGATTAATGGCTCCTGTTGAGCAAGAAAGACCTTTTCTTATGTTTGCCCAAAAGGTGCTCGAGTACAGGGTGGTTCCCAGATTCACCTCTTCCTTGTTTTGAAACTATACCAGGCTACGAGTATAGCTCCAAAACAAGGGCATCCTAACTACCTACGGTGTGTGAGTGTAGTGTATGCTTTTAAATTTAATTTAGGGCAGAGTTTGGGGCCTCAAGATCACTAACTCAAATATCACTAACCGATTTTGCCCGCAATAATAGGGCGCAGCAGTCGGCCTATTGCTTAGTCAAAATGCTCTAGTTTGCAGACTTTTAACAGGTCGTTTTTCAGCTTCAGTTTCGGTTCTTATGCAATGGATGATATAAATGGATATTGCAAATTTGCCTATTATCCTACCAGAGTCACGCAGGGCATTTTTCTTATCTAGTTTTCATAATTTTTCGGCTTCAGAAATTAAAAGTAGGTTTATAATGAAAAGTGAACAGTCAGTAAAATTTTTTGCTTTGAAAAAAATTATCCGAGGAATGCGTAAAAACAGTCAACACGGTCAGACTGGCTTCTTGAGTAAACGACTGTTATCAACTCTGAACTGAAGCCAACGATGTGCGAATCCGTGATACAGCTTTCGCTTGGAGAGATTGGTGGCTGCATGGCCACACGGAGACACATTTTACTCAGCAAGGGCCTATTTCTTACCTGATTAAACGAACTGGACTTATTTTAGTCCGAGGTTTGGAGTGTCAAATCGGGTTAAACGGACTAAACATGTTCAAATAAGTCAGCGGCTTAATTTTAGTCTCACCCCATTCCAAAACTGCCACTGTGCTGGACTATACGGTTATAACATGCACGCTTGTTTTTTTTTTTTTTTTTTTGTTCATTAGCGTGTGTGGTCTTGTTAGTGTGTTGTTTTGGTTGTTTTGGTTTCTTTTTGTGTTTTTTGTTTTTTTTTTTTTTCTTGCTCGCGTCCCTCTTCGTTCGTTTGGCCTCTTCCTCTCCCTCCCCCCCTCCTCTCCCCTCTCTTCTCCTTTCCTTCTTTAAATCCCTTTTGTCCTACTAAAAAGCACGACACTTTCCTTTTGTTGTTTTGAAAAAGCAATTTTTAAACCTATTTAGTCCTAGTGAACGTTTTTTTAAGATTGCGAAATTTTAAATTTAAAATTGTATACTAAGATTTCTTCAACAGCAAAAATTGCAGCCCAAGGTGCAGCGCCCTACGGCCGCGGCTCAATACGCAGTCCCCCATCGGCCGCAGCTATATTATGCTCTATTATGGGAATGGTGAATTGCAAATCTGAAACCGATTTCAGTCTAGTTGATTTTTTTAGGAATATTAGCTTCAAATTGCTTATTTTTGAGCTCACGGACTGAAGAATTTAGTTTTCAGTTGTTTTATAACCGTTTCATACCCAGATGATCATGGAGATACCACATGATGAACTACCATATCTGGGGCTATGCAACTTGACTAGTTTATTCTAGTGAAATGATCTATGAACTTTTTTCAGGAGAATTGATCGCATTGAGCCATCAATTTTTAGTCCTACTGCCACACAGTGAAGCCTATGCTTAATTGAGCAATGTGCAAATTTAAATTTTTTTATCGCAAAAGTAGTACTTTTTAAGGCCATATGAAATTCGAACGCGACTCCAGCAGTCCGGTTTTTGTGCATCAGACACAGCGTATAATGTAGTTTACCTACCTATTTCTAGCATTCAACTATGGCAGGCGCACCGTTGCTGTGTTGATACTCTACGGTGAGGTTTTTACAAATTCTCAACTTTGAGCGCTTATAACTCAAAAACGGTGCGACCATTAATCGACTGATTATGTTTTGTTCACCATTCATTTCTCTATCGAATGGTGGTTTCGCGATGCTTTACGAAGCACGTAGGTCGAGCGATGGCCAAAAAACTAGAAGGCGCCAGATTGAGCTTGCCTAGAGAGAGATACTCTGGGCATTCAAGAGTCAAAGCACCTCACGTGCGGAGTGTGTTTTACACTTCCGCCTCCATCAAATCGTATCCGTCACCTACATTTTACCTACATATTATTAATTGCCTTGCGGGCTTGCTTCTGTTAATGTACTTGCTTCGCAATTTCCGGGGTCTGGGTAAAGTCCAGCCCCAGCCCCAGCCCCAAGTGGGTAAAACCCAGCCCCAGCCCCAACTGGGTAAAATCCAGCCCCAGCCCCAGCCCCATTTGGGTAAAATCCAGCCCCAGCCCCAAATGGGTAAAATCCAGCCCCAGCCCCAAATGGGTAAAATGGTAAAATCCAGCCCCAACCCCAAATTGGTAAAATCCAGCCCCAGGCCCAGCCTCAAATGGGTAAAACCCAACCCGGCCCAAAATGGGTAAAACCCAGCCCCAAATGGGTAAAATCCAGCCCAAGCCCCAACTAGGTAATTTCCAGCTCCAGCCCTGGGACCCCCCCCCCAGCCTACGACAGCCCCAGCCCCGGCCCCCGGTTGGCAAAACCCATCACCGCAATCAAATAGGCAAACATTTGATACAACTTCAACTGTTACGGCAAGGCCGAAAAAGTTTTTGAAGCATAATTAGTCACTGGTACGAAACTGTATATTATCTGAAGTCGTACTCAAAATTAAAGCAATGCACTTTATCATACTAATTTAAATTTTCAAACACCAAACTTCAATCTCAGTTATGCACATTTTCAACAGTTTTTGTGGGTCTGTTCCGTCAAATTTTATTTCTATAAATTCCACAAGCTTGTCCACCATCTTCTAGTAACATTTTGCGTAAACTTTAATCTGTTTTCTGCCGATAATTTCAGATAAATGCCGAATTTTAGATAAATTTCAGTAACCTTTATGCAGTCCTTGCAGTTCAAGTTCAATACCTGCTTTGTTTCGATCGAATTCATGTACATACCTAATGCTAAGTTTTCCTAATAATTTTGAATTTTTCTGTACTTTTCAACAACACCAATAGATACCTCCAGAAAAAATATTGCATGTTATGTATGCTTCAAAAATGTTTTCGGCCTAAAGGAGATTGGGCCTACATACAGTACTGTGCAAAAACAGTTCCCTATTGGTAGGCGTACGACGAGCTTCATCCGTTGCGAAAAGTGACTAAGGTTGGTCGGAAAGTGACGAACCAATTTTTTTTAAAAAGTGCTCCAAAACACATTTCAATGTAAAAAAGTGAAAAATTAAAAATTTTTTGCTCGTCATTCGCGAAGCTTCGTCACTTTTCGCGAAGGATGAAGCTCGTCGTACGCCGACGAACACGGAATTTTTCTACGCACAGTACTGTAGCAGTGACACGACCAGTTAAAGCCTTGTATCATAGTTTCGCCTATTTGAACGCGGTGCTGGGTTTCGCCAACTGGGGGCTAGGGCTGGGGGCCTGGGACTGTGTCTGGGTTGGGGCTGGGGCCAGGGCTGGGAATTACCTACGTAGTTGTGGCTGAAGCTGGATTTTACCCATTTTGGGCTGGGGCTGGATTTTACCCATTTTGGGCTGGGGCTGGATTTTACCCATTTTTTGCTGGGGCTGGATTTTACCCAGTTGGGGCTGGGGCTAGATTTTATCCATTTGG